>JASVEL010006304.1:0-261392 GCA_032618575.1 Nicotiana noctiflora
ATGCTGCTGGGGAAGTATTCTTTATTTCCCCTTTTTCTATTTCCTTCGCCCTTCATTATCTCTCGGGCTCGCTGGGGATTGAAATGTCATTAACTGAGGATTACCCTGGCGGGGGACCCCTTTTCCTTTTCCTTCTTTCCAGGCCTCCTTCGGGACTCACGCTTTTGCTTCCTTGAAGAACTTATGGGATATAATGCTGCTGGGGGAATCTCGGAGTTAGTGTTTCATTTTCCCAACAACTGCTGGGGATGATACCAGGCTCAGAGATCACCCCCTCGTGTTGTCTGGCCTCTCTCAAAACTATCCTGCTCAGAATTGGTATTTCGCGAGATTTCGTTATCCTTATCCACTGGGTATTTGTTTTCAAGAAAATTTTCGCAATGGGAGAAAATTTTCTGCCCCAGTTTGATGACCTTCTACGCGGCATGCTTTTCCGCCGACGACCCTCTTTTCCTGCTTTAAATCAAAGAAAAATTGTTAGTTTCAAAACGCAGTGAGTGGTCGTGCCACTCTTGTTGGGGGCCATGTTCCTTTTCTCTTTCAGCTGCTTGGCCTCCATCGAACTTTTGGGGGCGACGTTGACGCTTGCTAGGGATGATGCTCTTTCCACCGATGGTTTCTCATCTCTCCCTTTTATTCCAACCTTTAGTTTGATCCGACCCTTTTTAGCCGGTGATCTGTTATGAGAAATCGTCTTCCGGACATGCAATATGTGTCCATCATACTCCATAATTCCTGTGAACCTTCCAATCAACCGGTCGTTCCAATCTTAATATCGGAACGACCTTTTGCCTTATTGCCTCGTTCCACGCCTATTCATCCTTATTGTACCACTTTGGGAGACTTGGTAGTAAGCTTTGAAAAGTCAATTTCGAAAACAAAAGAAAAGAAAAAATGATAGATAAAGACTGCTGACCGCGAATGACAAAAGAAAAGGAAAACTTTTCTGAACTCAAAACTGGGAAAAACTTATCTGACTGTGTAACTGATCCAATGGTTATGCCGCGCCTTTGAGATTAATCTACCTAGTCTATTTATGTCAATCACTTTCTGATGGCCGCGTTTTGCTAGAAGTAAACAAATGTCCCAACCTTGTCTCATGCAGACACCTTGTAGCCATCCCGCCTTGTCACCTCATAGTGCCCTTCAAAGGGTTTTCACTAATGAGATTCTCTCATTCCTCTCGAACTCCCGTCGCCTTAGGGTGCCTGTAAAGGTTTTCACCGTAAGACTCTCTCATTTTATTTCTTTCAGCTTTTTTCGCCTTAAGGTGCCCGCGAGGGTTTTCACCGTTAAGGCTCTCTCATTTTGCTTTCTTTCCAGGCTGGGGAACCGCCTACGAGATTCCCTCTAAAGCATTATCCATTTTCAACTTGTGAATCCTGGATTCAGTCGAGGATCGGAGTGTCATTCTTGGTTCCATTTGCATGACTTGGCATTTATCAAATACCGATCGAGAGGTCGTTTTTGGTCATTAATGTGGTTTTTGTGTGTGAGGCTAAAGAAAAAAGGGTTTAACCTCAACGGTTAGCTCATTACAACTTTCGGAATCCACACTATCTTTCAAACGAAACAATGACTTCTGCCCCAGTTTTGTTGCTTGGGGGACCTTTGATTTTTATTTTATTATGACCGAGCCGTGTGGCACCTACGTATCCTTCTTGAGGAATCAGGTCGAACGTAGTTCACTTTTTCTTGTATCCTTTCTTTGTTTCTTTTTCTATTTTTGTTACACATTTTCCTTGATGATTCCGAAAGAGGGTATATGAAGGGATAGTTAAGGCTCAAAAGGGGGAAACAAGGGTTAAAGTGTTTGGGTAGTAGAAAAATTGCCTCTGTCATTTCATTCTCCGAAAAATGCCAAAATACACACAAACGAAACCAAACGTCGACAACTACATTAAAGAATTACACATAATATCTCTTGACCGCATCAGAATTGATAGCCATATCAGTGCATCTTCCCTCAATATCAGTTAGACATAGCGCGCCGTTGGATAATACCCTAGTCACAACAAATGGTCCCTGCCAATTTGGAGCGAACTTGCCTTTCGCTTCGGCCTGATGTGGTAGAACTCTCTTCAACACATGTTGTCCCACTTCAAATTTCCTGGGACGTACCTTCTTGTTATATGCTTTTGCCATTCTCTTTTGATACAATTGGCCATGACATAATGCTGTCAATCTCTTTTCGTCGATCAAGCTCAATTGCTCTAATCGGGTTTTGACCCACTCATCATCGTCGATCTCAACTTCAGCGACAATTCGGAGGGATGGAATCTCAACTTCTGCAGGTATTACCGCTTCAGTCCCGTACACCAACAAGTAAGGAGTTGCACCTACCGAAGTCCGGACGGTAGTGCGATAACCCAACAGTGCAAATGGTAACTTTTCATGCCATTGCTTAGACCCTTCTACCATCTTCCTCAATATCTTCTTTATATTCTTGTTTGCTGCCTCAACCGCACCATTTGCTTTGGGAAGATATGGTGTGGAATTTCGGTGTGTAATCTTGAACTGTTGACATACCTCTTTCATCAATCCGCTGTTAAGATTGGCACCGTTATCCTGTGATGATTATCTTTGGAATTCCAAACCTACAGATGATGTGGGAATGTACGAAGTCCACCACCGCCTTCTTGGTCACGGATTTGAAGGTTTTGGCCTCCACCCACTTGGTAAAGTAATCGATCGTCACCAGAATGAACCTATGACCATTGGAAGCCGCATGTTCTATAGGTCCGATAACATCCATACCCCACGCAACAAATGGCCATGGCGCTGACATTGTATGTAATTCGGTCGATGGAGAATGAATCAAATCTCCGTGTATCTGACACTGATGGCATCTTCGCACGAAACTTATGCAATCACGCTCCATAGTGAGCCAGTAATATCCTGCTCGAAGAATCTTCTTTGCCAATACATATCCGCTCATGTGTGGTCCACAAACTCCCGAGTGTATATCCGTCATCACTAGTGTGGCTTGACTCGCATCTATACATCTCAACAATCCCAAATCTGGGGTCCTTTTGTACAACACCCCTCCACTAAGGAAAATCCGTTCGCCAACCGCCGAATAGCTCTCTTTTGATCTCCAGTTGCCTGCTCTGGGTATATTCCTAACCCGAGGTACTCTTTGACATCATGAAACCATGGCTCACCATCCATCTCTTCTTCTATCATATTACAATAAGCATGTTGATTCCGAACCCGAATATGTAACGGATCGACACGAACCTTGTTCGGGTGATGTAGCATTGACGCTAAAGTAGCTAGAGCATCGGCAACCTCATTATGCATCCTTGGGTTGTGCCTGAATTCTACTGATCGAAAACGCTTAGTCAGATCATGCAAACACTGAAGATACGGGATAAGCTTTAAATCTCTGGTTTCCTATTCTCCCTGAATCTGATGTACCAGAAGGTCCGAGTCCCCCAAGACCAAGACGTCTTGTACATCCATGTCCACCGCTAGTCGCAACCCCAAGATACATGCCTTGTACTCAGCCATATTATTGGTACAATGAAAACGCAGTTGAGCAGTAACAGGATAATGATGTCCTGTTTCAGAGATGAGAACAGCCCCTACTCCGACTCCTTTTGCGTTCGTCGCTCCGTCGAAAAAAAGCTTCCACCCCGGATCCTCAGTTAATTCCAGCCCATCAATTTGCAATACTTTTTCATCCGGAAAGTACGTCCTCAAAGGTTCGTATCCGTCATCGACAGGATTCTCAGCTAAGTGATCGGCTAGGGCTTGGGCTTTCATAGCCGTCCTTGTCACATATATGATGTCGAACTCTGTAAGTAATATTTGCCATTTTGCTAACCTCCCTGTAGGCATAGGTTTCTGGAAAATATACTTCAACGGATCCAAACGCGAAATGAGGTAAGTGGTGTAAGAAGACAAATAATGTTTCAACTTTTGGGCTACCCAAGTCAAAGCACAGCAGGTCTTTTCCAAATGAGTGTACTTAACCTCGTGGACCGTGAATTTCTTACTGAGATAGTAGATGGCCCGTTCCTTCCTGCCAGTAAGATCATGCTGCCCCAGTACGCAGCCGAACGAATTTTCCAAAACCGTCAGATAAAGAATCAGGGGTCTACCCGGTTCGAGCGGAACTAGTACGGGTGGGTTTGACAGATACCCTTTGATTTGGTCAAACGCTTCCTTGACATTCTGTCGTCCATTCTATCGCAGCGTCTTTCTTCAACAGATGGAATATGGGTTCACAGGTTGTTGTAAGCTGAGCAATAAACCTACCGATGTAATTTAACCTTCCCAACAAACTCATTACCTCTGTTTTATTCTTTGGCGGGGGTAGCTCCTCTGAATGGACTTGATTTTGGATGGGTCCAACTCAATGCCCCGTTGGCTGACGATGAATCCTAGCAACTTTCCTGATGGGACTCCGAATGTGCATTTGGCCGGATTGAGCTTGATATCATATCTTCGAAGTCTTTGAAAGAACTTCCTGAGGTCGGCAACGTGGTCTTCTTGACGTCTAGATTTTATGATCACATCATCCACGTACACCTCAATTTCCTTGTGTATCATGTCATGGAATACCGTAGTCATCGCCCTCATGTATGTTGCCCCTGCGTTCTTCAAACCGAACGGCATCACCCAGTAGCAATAAGTCCCCCATGGTGTGATAAAAGCCGTCTTTTCCGCGTCCTCTTCATCCACTAAGATCTGATGATATCCCGCATAACAGTCCACAAAGGATCCGATTTCATGTCCGGCGCAATTATCAATCAGGATATGGATATTGGGAAGCGGGAAATTATCCTTAGGGCTTGCCTTGTTGAGATTGCGGTAGTCTAAGCATACTTTGATCTTTCCGTCTTTCTTTGGCACTGGTACTACGTTAGCCAACCATTTAGGGTATCGAGTGACACGAGTGACTTTTGCCTGCAACTGCTTGGTCACTTCCTCCTTGATCTTTACACTCATCTCTGTCTTAAATTTCCGCAGTTTTTGCTTGACGGGAGGATATGTCGGATCAGTGGGTAATTTATGAACCACTTGATCAGTGCTGAGTCCTGGCATGTCGTCGTATGACCATGCGAAAATATCTTTAAACTCCATGAGTGTTTTGATCAATTCCTCCCTCAGGTTGGGTTCAATATGGATACTTATTCTGGTTTCTTTGACGTCATCTGTGTTCCCCAGATTAACAGCCTCAGTATCATTTAAATTTGGTTTGGGTTTTTCCTCGAAGTGACTTAATTCTTCACCGACTTCTTCTACGGCTTCATCATCGCCGTATTCCGATTCACTTTCGTCACTTCTTATTTCATGCGTTATTATTTCCAAACCCGATTGACTTTCTAGACTGGGTTGATTAATCTTTAAGCATGCCATATCATTAAGATCAGCTGAAAGAAAGCTGTTCAGAAAAGTAAAAAGAAGAAAAATAGACAAAATTAGACACGAAGGGAACAAATTTCATTAATGGGAACAATACAAGGGAAGAAAAGCTTGCAAACTCAAATCAAAATGAACTAAAACAAACGGATTTTACTCCGGGGACAACCCCAACATAAAATTTCGAAAGAAAACAATCCAAAACAAACTACCAAAACTCCTTCCGAACAGGGAGAGGAGTAGCCTTCCAATTATTCAATTTTGCTTTCGATCCCACAAACTGTATCTCGGCATGGCTGGATCCTTCGCCATCCTCTAGCATGCATACATCTGCGAATAGGCCCTCGAATTTTCTTAAGAACTCTTCGTCTGGCCTAACCATAGGACTGGGAACCTTTGTCGTCGGATGTCCTCTTACTCCGTACTTGACAAAAGATCGGGAAAGGCGTGGAACAGGCTTCAGGAGCACCCATGTCTTCTGCTTGTTCTTTCTGGCTCGCTGGATGTCCTCTGATGTCGGCTTGAATCCCAAACCGAAGGTTCCCACATTTTCGACCACAGATACCGGTTGTATGATTCCTTGCAGAGATGCACCTAAACCTTTGCCGGGTACGAAACCATTTCTTAGCATTTCATGAGCCACCATGACGTCGGCGGTAATTATTCTGTCATTGGGAATGCATTCCCCTTCTAGAACTCGGTTGGCGGATACCACATTGCAGATCTGGTATACCCATGGCCCAACATCCTCTTCTGTCTCAACAAAGGGGACGATGGTGCCTGGTTGTAGATCATTCTCTCCATGGACTACGATCTCCTGTTGGTCCCACTCAAACTTGATGAGTTGGTGTAGGCTGGATGGAACTGCTCTTGCGGCATGGATCCACGGTCGCCCTATCAGAAGGTTATATGACACTACCATGTCCAGCACCTGGAATTCCATGGTGAACTCCACTGGTCCAATTGTCAAGATTAACACTATGTCCCCGACCGACGCCTTGCCTCCTCCATCAAACCCTCGAACACATATGTTGTTCTTGCGTATCCCGCCGATGTCCACTTTCAACTTGTTTAGTGTAGAGAGAGGACAAATGTTAGCACTGGATCCATTATCGACTAGGACTTTGGTAACCACCGACTCCTCACACTTTACCGTAAGATATAAAGCCTTATTGTGCTCGGTGCCTTCCTCAGGCAATTCATTATCGGTGAAAGTGATCCGATTCGCTTCGAAGATCCTATTGGTGATCTTCTCCAAATGACTCACCGAGAGTTTATCAGGTACGTGGGCCTCATTCAGAACTTTCATCAAAGTTTTCCGATGTTCTTCAGAATGTATCAGCAAGGACAGCAATGAGATTTGTGCAGGAGTCTTCTTCAGCTGTTCTAGGACAGAATAATCATGCATCTTCATCTTTTTCAGGAATTCTTCTGCCTCTTCGTCAGTTACCGGCTTTTTCAGTGTTGCCGGAGTGATCTTCCTCAACTCCGCAGGGGCAAAACATCTCCCTGAGCGGGTCAACCCTTGCGCTTCGCAGACTTCCTCTTTAACTTCTTTTCCTTTTTAGGTCATCGTGACCCGATCATAATTCCATGGGATGGCTTTGCTAGATGATAAAAGGATCCATTCGAACACCTGCTTCCGTCAAGACGGGTTTGGTTGCTACCCCTGGTACAGTTATTTTTACTCCCCCCGACTTTACCGGCACTTTGTTCACGCTTCCCTTTTCTGTTTCCGACCCCTTTTGTACGTCCTTCTTGCACATGAGTGACCCATCAAGGTTTGGCCCTTTTCTCGTTCCTACCCCGCTAGACTTGATCATCATTACAGTCTGAGAGGTTCTCTCCTTTCCCTCCTCTACCCGTACCAACTCGATCATGTTGGTCTCATGATGAGTTGGAAGTGGATTTTGGTTGATGTTGGGCTCCGCCGGAGTCTGGACCTCAATTCGGCGAGTGTCGATGAGTTCCTGGATGGCTGCTTTTCAATCGCCAACACTTTTCTGTGTCGTGCCCCGGACATCCTGAGCAGTATGCACAATTTATTGAATGATCCATATTCTTTGGAAGAGGATTTGGTAGCTTAGCCTCGACCGGATTTAGCAACCCTACTTGCTTCAAACGGTGGAACAGACTGGTGTAAGACTCCCCCAAGGGAGTGAAAGTCTTTGGCCTTGGCGCCCTGTCGCTCTTGAATGCTTGGTTCGGACGAAAGCCCGCACCCGTGGGATTTCTATAGGCTCTTGAGGGTGGGTAATTATTCTGTGGATTTGGCGCACGCGATGGTGCCTGGACGGGAGGCGTGGCATATGACTGTGCGTGATGGACAGTAAAATGGGGATCGGGTGTTGGATAGTAGTGTTGCGGGTGGTTATATGGATTGTGGAAGTAATTTTGGTGGTGAGGTTGTGGCGGGTTATACTGGGGTGCGGGGCCTCTGTTTCTGAACCATGTTCCGGACTCGACTGCCGTGACTTCTTCTTTCCTCTTTTTCCCAAGCACTCCTCCGGTACCACTTTGAATAGCTTGGGTGGTGGCTTTCAACGCTGAATAACTCATAATCTTGTTGGCTTTCAAGCCTTCCTCGATCATAGCCCCCATCTTTATCACCTCGGTGAATGACTTTCCCACGGACGTCACCAGATGTCCGAAATAGGTTGGCTCCAGTGTCTGCAAGAAGTAATCCACCATCTCGTTCTCTCTCATAGGCGGATCTACCCTTGCTGCCTGTTCCCTCCAGCGGAAACCAAATTCTCTGAAACTTTCGGCGGGTTTCTTTTCTAACTTTAGCAATGATAAGCGGTCCGGGACTATTTCAAGATTGTACTGGAACTGGCCAATGAATGCTTGAGCCAAATCATCCCACGTAAACCATCTGCTGGGATCCTGCCTAGTGTACCACTCTAGTGCAGATCCCCCCAAACTCTGACCGAAGTAAGCTATCAGAATCTCGTCTCGTCCTCCGGACCCTCGCATTTTACTACAAAACCCTCGAAGATGGGCTACTGGATCACCATGCCCCTCGTATAGGTCAAACTTGGGCATTTTGAACCCGGCTGGCAACTGGACATCTGGGAATGGACACAGATCCTTGTAAGCGACACTGACCTGGTTGCCCAAACCGTGCATATTCCTGAAGGACTACTCCAGGCTTTTAACTTTTCTAATAACTTCCTCATGTTCCGAACTTTGGAAGTGCTTTTCCGGTTCTGCCGGGTTATCCCAGTGAGGGGTGTGTGGATGCGGTTTAGGAGCCCTAAAGGTAGGCTCGGGAGGATAGTAAGAATTGTCATGGATTTGAACATGCGGCTCACCGGACGACCTTTGTAGGGTAGCAGGTGGGGGTGCTACAAAAACAGGGGTGACCGGAGGAGGATTTTGTTTGGCTGGTGGAATTTGGGTGGCATAAGGGTTTTCCCCTTGATAGTATGGATAGAGTGGGGCGCTTGTCGAAGGGTCAAAAGGTGGATGTTCTGGAGCTGATGCGAGAGTAGGGAGGTTTGGTGAAGACTGTCCCCTAGCCCAGGCTAGGTGCATCTCTGTTATCTGCTGTTTCAACCGATCTACCTCTTCTTTCATGATCTGTATCTCTGATTTCTCTTCCTCGAGACTTTTACCGGAGCTGGACATACTTGCTGGGATTGGCCCTTTAGATCTAGTACGGTAATGGTGGCCGGCCAGTATATTCTGTCAAACCAACTGCTAAACTTTTCTGGAAATGCAACAAACTTGTTAGTTTACCGAGTTTAACAGATATGTTATAGCACGTTGGATGCAATGCACCTAACCAAATAACCCTTTCTATATGTACTCATAACATGCGTCATTCCAGCTTTTCTCTTTTTCTCTTTTCTCTTTTTTTTTTCTTTTTCCCTTTTTAATTATCCTTGCAAGCCTTATTGTTATTAACCTTAATGTTCTTTTCCTTTCTTTCTAGTGGTGGTCGAATCTTATGTGGATTGCCTACGTATCACATCCCCGCGTGAATCAGACCGAGAGTAGTTCTGGTAACAAGATTGTGTCAAAATTCAGTAACTTTTATATCAAATAAAACCTTAAAGTTACAAAACATGTCTTACAATAATCAACAAAATAAGAGAAATGCTTGACTCGAAAAAGGAAAATAAAATGCCAACCAGCTTGACCCAATATTTCAAAATACATTTTTAATCAAAAGTCTAATGCTCTAAAATTCCTGGGGGCCCGCGAGGCATCATTCGGCCTTGCCGCGGGCCTGGGTGTGAGGTCCTTGTGTAGTCCCCTTAATTCTTCCATGATCCGATGAACATAGCCCATAACTGAAGCAAAAAGGGCGGTGCGGGGCATTTGTTCACAAGCTAAGCATTTCATGGTAACATAATGCCCGATTTCTCCAATTCTGTCCTTGATCATGTCCCTTTCTCTGAGTAGGTGTTCTATCCGCTGGTTTTTCGCCCCCAATCTTCGAGCATTGTTGGTGACTTGGTCTAGGAGCCTATTCACTTGTTCTTGCAGTCGGGCCATCAAATTGTGGCAACGGTCGAGGTCTGCTCTGGCATCTCGGGCTTGCTTGAAAACCCGCTCTCTGAGGATAACATTTGCTTCCCTTAGACTAGTGATGATCTCAGTGTAATCTTCTTCCACCCGTTGCAGGTGAAGTGCATGTTGATATGCCTCCTTTCTCCAGCTAGCACGGATCCTCATTGTTTGGGTCTTCGACTCTTCCAATTCTCTTTGGACATCGACAACTTGGTTTCTCAAACCCTTTATCAATTTTTCGTCTGCTCGACTCCTCAACTGTCTGTCAGCATCCCTTTTCATTTGCTAGATTTGAGCTCTCAAAAAGTCATTTTCTTGTGCCAACTTCTTTTTATCTCCTTCGTTGGCGGCAGCTTGCACATCCATTTCAAATTGGAGCTCTTGGGTCCGTTGCTCTATCCTGCTAATCTTTGTTCTATAAACTTCTTCTCTGGCCAACCAGTCCCATTGTTCTTGTGACGCTCCAGCAAACTCCCTGAGGTGGGGCCTTTTTGTGGGCCTTTGATGCTCCAGATCTCTGCTATACCATGCAGGGTATTCTGGCGATACTTCCCCCCGGGCTCGATCTCGCACCCGAGTGTCTATCTTCAATGTTTGACATTCACTCCACATCTTTCGGACCAACGCTTCAGGGAACTGTCCTCCCGGTCCAATTTCAACCACATGTGGGCTGAGGTCTTCTTCTTTTGGGATTATTTGGCATCGTCCCAACTGTCTCAATACTCGACCTGGCGCGTAGGGCTGGATGCTGTTGAGGCCCATTAGTAACAAATATGATTCCGTGGCCGATGCATATATGACTTCTTCCACGGGTAGCCAGCCAAATGTCCATTCTATCTTGCTGGCCGGAATCAAACGCAAAAGTCGTATCCATCCGCTAATCCCCTCTGGCAAATCATGTCCCTCGACCCTCGTAGGGAATTCTTCTATATAGGTTTTCTTCGATAAGCTATGCCTCATAAACTGCGGGCGACGACATAAGTGATCGATCATCCACATTTGGAGCAGTACATTGCAAGCTTCAAAGAAGGCCCCTCCTACTTTGCAGATAGTGAGTGCACGAGAGATATCTGATATTATTATGGGAGCCAAAGTACTATTGTTTTGTTTCATCAAAGTGCTGACGACCCCTGCCACATGTATGTTGATATTACCGTCCTTTCTGGGAAATATTAATGAACCCAAAAAAGCTATCATGAAAGCGATACGTCTATGCTCTTCCCATTTTAACTGGTTTTCTCCACTGCAGATTTTGCTTTTGTGTTTGTTGAAGCCCCTATAATGACCATATTTGTCATATAGAAATGCTAAAGTGCAGAACCCTTCTGATAAGTCTGGGTTGTGTATAGTTCTGCGGATTTTCACAGTATCCAAAAACCTATGTACTATCACTACCCTTGGCGCAATGAGATATTGTTCCCACATAGGGACTTTTGGCCTTCCGATATATCCGGCCAATTCTTCCAATGTTGGTGTGAGTTCAAAGTCTGAAAAGTGGAACACATTGTGTGCTGGATCCCAGAATGAGATCAAGGCTCGTATGATGTCTCCTCTCGGGGAATATTTAGTAGCCCCACTAGATCTCCCAGGTACAGCTTAACCGCGTCTTGTCCTTGCTCGCCCAAGTCGCTCCACCACCTATGCAAACTTAAGGGGACCTTGTTTATGATAGCTTCGGTTGTATTCTGACTCGTGCTCATTCTGCACATTTATTAAGGTAGTTTTTAGATGAAAGAAAAATCTTTACTTGACACAAACAAAACTATCTTTTTCTTTTTTTTTTAAAAAACGAAGCGGGCCACAGGAATTGACTGGTCAAAATATTAAGACTGATGAAGAGGTGGTCGTTGAGGCAAAGTTGAATATCCTGGCATTCCGTCATTATTTCTTCTTTCTAAAACTTATTTTGAAAATATAGGGAAGTTGGACCCGTTAGAGGCTGCCTTGTATCTCACACCCGGTGAGAATCAAACCCGCGTAGTTCAATCCGTCAAAACAACTATTTTTCTTCTATTGACCGACAAAGAAAACACATTTTGTCAAGAAAACCATTTTGTTGGTAAAGTCAACCTTCTGTCGTCTTTTATTAGCAAACTAAATTTATTGACTTGTTGGTAAAACACATTTTTGTATTTTCTGAAAAATATTTATTTCCCCATACTATTTCCTTTTGTTTTTCGTTTTTCTTCAGTATTTAAAAGCCGGTCAGCATGCCAGTCTAAATAAATGCTTTACAACAAACATGATATAGCAAGATGGTCTTTTCATTTCAGGTTGCCTGTCCTAGACGGACCCAACCCCTGTGTTGAGTCCCCTAAGTCAAATGCAACGTGATGCAAATAAACGTTTCCTACTAGGGATCCGGTATGCAGTTATGTTATTCTAAGCTCAGAACCTCGGTACATGGTCTAAACTGTGTATCCAAGTGGACAGCTCGGATTGAGGAGGGGGCTACGTACCGGGGACCCGCGGGATCGTCCGGCTTTGTAACTTATCCTGCCTCTTTTCTTATTTTGGGTATTGACACTAACAGAAAAAGGGAGTCTCAACCAGTAAGCACATCCCCGGAGGTAAGAAGAGAAGGGTTTTCGGCACAGTTTTATATACAGTTCACGCAATATCAAAGCGGTAAACATATAGCAGTTTGTATATAGAGTGCAACTAGTATCAAAGCGGTAGACATGTAGCACATTAATTAAACATATAATAAAATCAGATATAGGCAAAAACAACAATTTAACTGAGCTCGAATTCTTAAACACTGAACCGAAGTTCTGGGTTTACTGTCCCCAGCAGAGTTGCCAGAGCTGTCACACCTCCCTTTTTCCGCACCCGCGGGAGCGCGAGGGAGTTTTTCCAATTAAAGGACAATCGAAACGGGATCAATTTATTTAATTCAGAGTCGCCACTTGGGAAAATAATGGTGCCCCAAGTCACCGGTTTGATCCCGAACCGAGGAAATTTATGACTCTGTAATATGGTCTGCGAAACTAGAAATCTGAATAAGGAATTCCGTTAACCCGGGAGAAGGTGTTAGGCACTCCTGGATTCCGTGGTTTTAGCACGGTCGCTCAACTGCAATTTTTGTTTCTATCTGATTTCTTTATATATTTTGTTTGTGTGCTCTTATATTCCGCTTTAATTGTTAGAAGAATTGCGACGTCGCGAAAACACATTTCGAGCCGCACCGCAACCAGTACGCCTGCGACTTTAATGTATTTCAGTTTCGCCGAGAGTAAGATTTGGGTCACATAAATGCACACCCGTATTTAGGAAAGTAATTTTATTTCAAATCGTGCCTAAAGAGTCTATCGTCTGTTTAACTTTGGGAAAGAACCGTGAAATTCACTAAACGGTCATTCAAAGTCTAAGTTTTCATGACAATTATTCGAGGGCCCCGTAATTGTGTATTTAGTGCGGCGAGGCTCATTTCACTTTTATTAAAGGCCAATCCTAACATAACTATATTTTCTACTTATTTCATCTAATAGTTTAAAGATTATATTCAATTACACAAACTATGGGTATTTATTTGTTTTCCTTAGGTTCCCGATTTACTGTGAAACAACGGATCAAAGCTAACAAAATAGCTAAAGATTATCACTTAATAGAGTTGAGAAATTACGATGAAGGGATGGATGCTACTTGATTACTGCTAATTAACATTGTTTGAACCAGGAAGAACAAAGGAAAAATGACAAAAGTTATATTTTAACCTCAACTATCGAGAAGAAACACCAGCAGTGTATTAATGAAGCTATTTGGAAACAAAAAAAATTCATACTACAGATGTATGACTGAAAAATTTAATTTTATCACTTAAGCTACAAAAAATTATCTAACAAAACATCAACTGAAATTGATATGCCTGACCTACGGATCTGATTGACATATTATTTTACTAAAAATAACGTTTGATCTTATTGTGTCAACAATGTAGATGAAGCCAAATGAATTAAACTCACTGATCCGAATATGACAGATTTCCAACTGTTTATCTCTTAGAATATTAAACTAAAAGTTAATCATAATCATCATTAGTTCTAAAAGTGAATAGAAAATGTTACTAAGTCTAATACACTGCATATTGAACTAATGAATAAACTATCAATTCCTAAGTGAAACAATGTCACAATCTATGTCTATTCTCGACAATAACAGTCCAGTCAAACAATCCAGCTATTACAAATTGCATTTTTAAATTAACCTATCTAACATTAACAGATTTAATCTAAGGAATCTATCACTTAAACTTTGCAAATAGCAATTAAAGATAACAGATACAGTTTATTATAACAGAAACTTCTGTAGACTAGATTTATAATATTGTAGATGCAACATTTGACACTTCATGCCGCCAGGGAGTAAAAATGTACCTGGAAAATTTGAAAACACTGAAGAGAGGACAAAATCAGCAGTAGCAATGAACAACAACAACAGCAGTAGGCACTCAACCACAAGCAACAAAGAAACCAAACAGCAACCAGCAGGTAGTTTGACAATAAACAGTCAAAAAAACAACCCAGCAAAAACCAAATGTGATTCAAAAGTCGATTACCCAAGACTAATTATAGCGGAACCAAACAGCCACACCAGTGCTAACAAATGAGGATTTCAGGCAGTGATTCACTCAAAAAATACCAAGTTTTGACCTGAAAACGACTGCTTCCTAGGTGATAACCACTGGAACTCTCGAACACTCGATGTAACAGTATTTTATGATGTGATTTTCTTTTTGTATGAAACAGTATTTCTCTTCAAAGCTGAAAGCTAATAAAAAATACTCCAAATCCCTGTGTGTGTATACCTCTCTCTATATGTTTCTGAGTCCCCTCCCAAGGTCTGCCTATCACTGTATTTCCCAGAATACTTCCTCAATGCTCACTATCACTGTGTATGTCTGTCTAAGGTCTCTGTACGTATGAAATGTCTCTCCTGTGTCTATCTCCCTCCCTGTGTATTTATAGTTAAACCCTTTTATCCTTAGGTGGCCAGAAAACTCCACTCAAAACCCTTCCCCATCCCTGCTTCTGTCCAAACCATATTGCTCCCTGAACTCCCCACTATCCAGTGTCCAGGTATGGACTCTAATATTAAGAATGCTGGTGGCAGGACACTAGTGGGATACCCTACTGTACAGCAGGTTCCACTAGCTCCTCTTATGGGCAGGTGATTAAATAACTAACCTTAATCAGATCCTAACAACTATATCCAATTAACTCCTAATTCAGAATCAAACAAACAAACAAGCCTTAGACTTGTGAATTGCATACGGGCAGACAAGGTAATGAACAATCATACAAACAAGTTAACTTGTTGACGACGTTAAATAAACTATACATACAAAGCAATTAGCATTGAATTAAAATAGATAGAGATGGGAATCGACCGAATAAAAGGTCTATTGGAGATGAAAAAGAAACAGAAAACTAAAAGAAAAAGCAAAAGGATAAAATTCACATGATTAACAAACGAAATATGAAGAAATAAAAGAGGAAATACCATGTAAGAAGAAAATCCGCACTTGAACGGACCCCGGACCCATCTTGGATTCAATTCGAACTTGGACTCTTCGTTTTTGAGGCCAATGGACCTTAATTGAGATGTTTTCAACAATGAAAACATCCCAATTAAGGTCTATTAGACATCAATTAAGAAGAATGAGAATTCTAGGGTTCATGGCCGAGATTTGGGGCTTAAACGGTTTGGGCTTGATTCGAACTAAAACAGGGTGTTTATTGTGCGAGGGAGGTCAGGAGACGACGGGGTGTGAGTTTGGGCTCGATTGGAGTGGATGTTCAAATTCCGGCGAGTTTCAAACGAATATTCGAAGCGTTCAGGCCATATTCGAGCCTAACGATTGGTAGATCCGTGTAGAGGGTGTTTAGGGGGTTTTATGGTGTAAACTTGGGAGCCATTGGCCTACTGGAACCGCCGTGAGGCGATTTCCGGTAGGCGGCGCACGGTGGTGGACGGCGGGGTTTTTTTGTGTGTCTCTTGAGAGACGAACGGTTTTTGGCAAAAATGGGAAATGAGCTGGGGCATAAGGGTTTGGGTATCTGAGACATAGATTGATTCATTTCGGCCGTTGGATGATGAGAATCCAACGGCCAGGATCAAACAATGGGGCGATTAATGTGATCCATCAGATCAACGCTGATCGACGGCTTGGATCCCTTTACTTAAAACAGAACGATGTCGTTTGGTCTTAGTAAGAGTGGGTCGAACCGGGTGAGATGGTATTGATTGGATTGGGTAAGGGTTTTGGGCTGGTTGTTTTGTTTGGGTTCCGGATTTAGGGGCCCAAGTCCTTTTCTTTTCCTTCTTTATAATCAACACAAACTTCTAATTAATTTGTAACCATTAAAATAAAACTATAGGGATATTAATACTTAACATCAATCAATACACAATTAACAAATAAACATAAAATCATATAATGACAACAAAAATCGAATGAAATTATTATATATTTTTGATTTTTCCATTTCGTAAAATAAGTAATTTACCAATCAACTCAAAAAATTTTATAATTAAGTTTTAAATGCTATTACATATATTTTTTTGTATTTTTATTAATCTAATCACATAAGCATGCGCACAAAAATACAAATAACAAGAAAATTAATATCAAAGCCCGCAAATATTGCAAACAACGCAAAACTCTTTTATTTTTGAATCTTTTAGGAGTAATTCGTGTGAGGCAAAAATCACGTGCTCACAAGAGGTTGAGGGGAGCAGCGTATTCGTGGTTTGAGATATGGGAGGATTCTCGTGGGGAGGGAAGACCTCCCGCTAGATAGGATGGGTTTGTAAATGCATTTATGGACCACTTATTGCCTATCGAAACAATGGCAGCCCGTGCCACTGAGTTTGAGGTTCTCAAGAAGGGCAGTGTGAGTGTTTGAGAGTACCACATGGAGTTTGTGAGATTTTCCAAGTATGCTCCTCAGTTAGTGTTGACCATGGATGCTCGAGTTAGACAATTCGTTCAGGGCCTTAGTTCTTTGGTGGTGATTGAGGCTGCTACAATGGTCTTACACTCGGATATGAATTATGGAAAGATTATGGGATTTGGTCAGGCCATAGAGGCTAGAAAATTAAAGATACGGGCGGAAAGGGAGAGTAGCAGTAGGGCCCGACCAGCGGGTCATTCAGGGAGACCAGTTCAGGGGAGAGGGCCACCAGGGCTATCCCAGTCATATCCACAGTCTTCAGTGAGTGCACCGCCATCTGTGCATAGTTATTAGCTGAGCAGTCACTTGAGACTAGGTTCAGACAGTAGGAGACCCCATCAATCCGGTCGTCCAAGAGGGAGATCACAACAGCAGGGGATGGCTCTATGCCGCAAGTGTGGAAGACTCCATACAAAGACTTTTTATTTGGATATCCCAGTATGTTATAGATATGGGGTAAGAGGTCATATCCAACAGGATTGTCGTGCGTCCAGTCAGGGCATGTGTAGGGGTTTTGCTCCGTCATCCAATTTTTCAGCCGCCACATCATCCGTGCATCCTTTAGCTCTAGCAGAGCGTGGTGCAGTTAGGGGTGGAGCTCATGGTAGAGGTGGACCCAGCCAGTTTGATGCTTTGAGTGGTCGCTAGAGTGTAGAGGCTTTTCCAGATGTTGTTACAGGTATCTTGTCTGTTTAGGCCATTAATTGTTATGCTCTTATTGATCCAGGGTCCTCTTTGTCTTATGTCACCTCATTCATTGCTACAAGTTTTAGGATAGAACCCGAACAACTTCATGAGTCGTTCTTCGTATCGACTCTGGTTGGTGATTCCATCACAACTGCGCGAGTTTATAGGAATTGTGTTGTCACGGTATGTGGCAGTGTCACCATGGCCGATCTTGTCGAGCTTGGAATGGTGGATTTTGATGTGATTATGGGAATTGACTGACTTTATTCGTGCTTTGCTAAACTTGACTGCCGAGAATGAGTCATGAGGCTCGAGTTCCCTAATGAGCCGATTATTGAGTGGAAAGGGAATGGTGTGGTGCCGAAGGGCAAGTTTATTTCTTACCTTAAAGCTTAAAAAATGATTAAGAAGGGGTATATCTATCATTTGGTTCAGGTGGCGAACACCACTTCAAAAGTGTCTATCCCCGAGTCTGTTCCAGTCGTGAATGAGTTTCTTGAAGTGTTTCTAGACGAGCTTCTAGGGATTTCGGGATTGATGTACTGCCAGATGCGCAACCAATATTTATTTCACTATACATAATGGCACCAGTGGAGTTAAGGGTTGAAGGAGAAGCTGAAGAATTTATTAGAAAAAGGGTTCATTCGGCCGAGTGTGTCGCCGTAGGGTGCTCCAGTTTTTTGTGTGAGAAAGAAAGATGGGTCGCTCGGGATGTGTATTGATTATCGGCAGCTCAACAAGGTCACCATCAAGAATAAATATCCTTTGCCTCAGATAGATGATTTGTTCGACTAATTGCAAGGTGCAAGGTTCTTCTCCAAAGTTGATCTATGGTCCGGGTATCACCAATTGAAGATTAGGGAACAAGATATTCCTAAGACTGCTATGGTCACTATGAATTCTTGGTCATGTCTTTTGGGATAACCAACGCCCCGGCAGCTTTCATGGATCTTATGAATCGGGTCTTCAAGCCGTTTCTAGACTCCTTCGTGATTGTTTTCATTGATGACATCCTTGTTTATTCGCGGAGCCGGGAGGATCATGCCGGTCACCTCATGGCAGTTCTACAGACTCTTCATCAGCACCAGTTGTATGAATGTGAATTTTTGTTGGAGTCCGTTACCTTTCTAGGTCATGTCATTTTCAGTAAAGAGATTTAGGTAGATCCCTAGAAAATTGCAGTAGTGAAAGATTGGCCTAGACCCACGACCCCGACGGAGATCCATAGTTTCTTGGGATTAGTAGGGTATTATCAGAGGTTTGTGGAGGGATTCTCTACCCTCTCCTCCCCATTGACTAAGTTGATGCAGAAAGTAGTTAAGTTCCAATGGTCTGATGCTTGTGAGAAATTTTTTTAGGAATTGAAGACGAGGTTGACCTCGGTTCCAATATTGACCTTGCCGGAAGGCACAGAAGGATTTGTGGTTTATTGAAATGCCTCCTGGGTCGGTTTAGGGTATATGTTGATGCAACATAAGAATGTTATAGCGTATGATTCAAGGCAACTAAAGAATCATGAGAATAATTACATGACGTATGATTTAGAGCTTGCGAAAGTTGTGTTTGCCTTGAAAATATTGTGACATTATGTTTACGGGGTCCATGTGGATGTGTTTTCAGACCACAAGAGTCTGGAATATTTGTTTAAGTAGAAGGAGTTGAATTTAAGACAACGACAGTGGTTGGAATTGCTCAAAGATTATGATATGAACATTTTGTACCATCCAGGAAAGGCAAATGTGATGGCCGATACGCTTAGTCGGAAGTCTATGGGTAGTTTGGCTCATTTGGGAGCGGATCAGAGGCCCTTAGCTTGGGAGGTTTTTCAATTGGCCAGTCTGGGGGTTTGTATTTCGACCTCAGACGAGGGGAACGTTATGGTGCACAATAGAGCAGAATGATCCCTTATAGAAGAAGTCAAGGAAAAGTAATTTATTGATCTAGCATTGGTGCAGATGAAGGAGGAAGTTTCGAATAACAAGACTTCGGCATTTTCACTCGGCGGAGATGGTATATTACGATGCCAAGGTAGAATATGTGTTCCAGACGTGGATAGTCTTTGGGAGAAGGTAATGGTTGAGGCTCATAATTCCAGGTATTCTATGCACCCAGGTTCGACGAAAATGTATCATGATCTCAAGGAAATTTATTGGTGGAACGGTATGAAGAGGGGTGTGACAGGCTTTGTATCTAAATGTCCAAACTATTAGCAAGTAAAAACTGAGCATCAGCGGCCAAGTGGGTTAACTCAGCTTATGGAAATACCAATGTGGAAATGGGAGATGATCAACATGGATTTCGTGGTAGGGTTACCTTGCACTTAGTGCAAGTTGACTCAATTTGGGTAATAGTGGATCGACTCATAAAATCAGCTCACTTCTATCCAGTCAAGTCCACCGATACTGTAGAATAGTGTGCTCGATTGTATATCAAGGAAGTAGTAAGGCTTCATGGCACTCCACTTTCTATTATCTCAGATCGAGGGGCCCAGTTCACGGCTAATTTTTGGAAGAAGTTTCAGCAAGGTTTGGGTACTCAGGTGAATCTCAGCACAACTTTCCACCAACAGACTGATGGTCAAGCGGAGCGGACTATTCAGATGCTTGAAGATATGTTGCGGGCTTGTCTCTTGGATTTCAAGGGTAATTGGGATGATCACTTGCCACTTATAGAATTTTCTTACAATAACAGCTTTCATGCTAGCATTTGGATGGCCCCATTTGAGGCATTGTACGGAAGGAGGTGCAAGTCTCTAATTGGATGGTTCAAAGTGGGTGAAACAGAATTTTTAGGACCAAATCTTGTGCGCCAGGCTATGGAAAAGGTTAAAATCATTTAGGAGAGAATGAAGACTACTCAGAGTCACCAAATCCTATGTGGACATTCGTCAAAGAGAATTAGAATTCCAAGTAGATGATTGGGTGTTCTTGAGGGTATCTCCTATGAAGGGAGTCTTGCGCTTTGAGAAGAAATGGAAGTTGAGTCCTAGATATATCGGGCCATATTGAGTTGCTCAAAGTATAGGACAAATGGCTTATAAGCTGGAATTATCCCCTGAAATGTCATTAGTGCACCCAGTGTTCCATGTGTCTATGTTAAAGAAAGTGGTTGGAGATCCACCCACCATCGTGCAAGTTGCGTCTATCGAGGTTAATGAAAGGTTTATCATATGAAGAAATCTCGATTGATATTCTTGATAGGCAAGTCCGTAAATTGAGAAACAAGAAAGTTGCTTTAGTTAAAGTATTATGGCGAAGTCAACGAGTCGAGGAAGTCACGTGGGAAGTGAAAAATGAAATAAAAGAAAAATATCCCCATGTGTTTGAATAAGTCTAGTAGTAATCGTGCGAACTCTTATCTCTAAGCAAACTAATGTCGTGATCAATTTGGTGCAAAGACACCCCATTTCCCCCTAAATGCTTTACTAATATAATTCCTCAAGTTGTGCAAGAGTTGTATGTGCAGTGATTATTTGAGTCATGTGCAACCCCTTTTTGGTTAACGAAAGATTTGTAAAGACTGATGTAATAAGTGAACGACTAATGGTGGTGTAGATTGGTCATGATTAATTGAAATGCATATAGTATGTTGAAGTGGTTAAATTGTATGGGACTCATTGAAGTGACTAATTTATGTGCAAAATGTAACAAGGGATTTAATATGTGCAAGTGTTGAGGTAATGAATTGTATACCAGTTAAAGGGATAACATAAATTGTGTATTGGTGCTTGGAAATATGTTTCGGGGGCTCTAACAGGTAGATAGGTCTAAATACAAAGAAACTCCGGCAAAACTTTCTGAAAATAAAGGAGTTAGAGAAAAATCGGGAGTCTGCATATCATATTTCAAAACCAGCTGATTTTCAAAATCCACATTCGAGGACGAATGATTTTAAATGGGAGAGGATGTAAGGCCCCGTGAAAACTTGTACTCAAAACCTAGTAGCTCGTAGTGCCAAGTTCCAAATACGTGTTAGGAATATAAAAAAAATTCTTTGTTTGGACCTTTTGTACCAATCTAGCATTTAAAAATCAAGAATCAAAGTTTTCTACAAAAATGCTATTATACTGTCCAGAATGCGGTCGCAAATCAGGTATGCGGACCGCATCTCAGCCGCAAAGTGATTCAGTGGTTTGGTGAAAATTGAGGTCAAAATGCGATCCATTACATGATCGCATAACTGATATGCGGACCGTATTTCTACCGCAAAGTGAGTCAGTGTGTCAGTCAAATTTGAGGTCAATAAAATGCGGTGCATTATGCGACTGCAAATCGGGTACGCGGACCGCATTCTGCCATGAACCCAAACAGAAAAGTTCAGAGTTTTGGAGCACTTTTGCGGTCCGTTTTATGGGTTGCATTTCCATTTTGCAATCGCAAAGTGCGACCGCAAATCTGAATCGGGCTCCTATTTTTCTAAATTTAAAACCCGACCCCTTCTTCAATAAAACACTCAAATCCCTCATTTTAACATATTTTCTGAACAAACTAGAGAGAGGGAAGAGAGAGTTATTGAGAGAGAAAGTCCTACCTTTATCAATTTAATTCTTCAAAGTCACTTGGGCGGGGAAATTTCAAGAAATTGTCTTCATCTCTGTTCTTGTAGGTAAAATCCCAAACCTTTTTTCATTGGTTTTCATATTTAAACAAAAAGGAGGATTCTCATGCATCGATCTTGAAAATAAAAGTTGAAAACATATATGCATGTTTTTAATACTGAAAATTTAGTAAAAAGATTTGGGTAGGAGTAAAGATTTGCAAATGAGCGGTTGATAACCTAAATAAGTTAGGGTAGTAATTGTGAACTTCAATTCTAAGATATATGTGTTAACTTGTGAACTAGATTGACAGTACTAGGCTGTTGGTGAATTGAAAGTAGAAGTTAAAAGGGAAAAGTCAACTCCAGGTATGTATGGATAACTTTAAACTTTGTAATGTCACCTTGTTTGGTGTATGAGTAATTGATACATGTTATTTATGTGAACTATTTATAAATTTTGGCTGTTTTGCGGGTGTTAAGGCAAGATGACCTATTTCATGAATTCTTGTGATTTATACGCTTTCAAAATTGTTGATTATACGTTCCGATGTGATGGTGTGAATAAATGGCAACAAACTAAGTGTGTGTGTGAATGTGTTTATGTGATAAGGGCTGTGTAATAAATGATGGAAATAAGTCGTAATTGGCGCAATTGAAACAACTATGGTAATATCATGTGTGGCTTGTCATGGGCAATTATTGTTGTGACTTAAACTGTATACGGGCTATTGGATATGATGGAAATGATACTAAGGTTAATGAAAACTCATTGTGAAATTGTTATTGTTGTTGTGAAACGATATTCTGGATGGCCCGGAGCCATGTGATTGAACTGTGAACTATTGTTGTTGTGTGAAATGTGATTGTCCGGTAGGATCGGGTTGCGTGCCACAACACGAAGTTATAAGGTGTAGGTTGTGGAGATAAGGGTGGTCAGGGTAATAAGGGTGGACAAAGCGATCGAAATCACTACTGAAATGAAAATATATGAAAGTTGTGAAATCATTGATGTGATAAGATAATATTGAAAGAGGAAAATGAGAGATTGTGAAACTTGTTTGGCTTGTTTCCTTCATATACATTTGATCGTTGATTATATTACTGTTTGTTACTTGTGTATTGCTTGATTTTACTTGAGGTAAAGTTTGTCCATACATACCAGTATAATTCAAATATACTGACGTCCCTTTTGCCTGGGACGCTACATTTGTGTTATGGTTGTAGGTGATTCTGTAGAAGGTACTCCGGTCCACCAATAGTAGCACTCCTTTACTTTCCGTCAGCTGAATTGGTGAGCCGCTTTCCTCCCCGGGCCCTGTGTGGCCCATGCCGCTTTTCTTTCGGAGTCTTATTTTGGTATTTGTGTAAGGTATAGCTGGAGCCTTTTTACCGGCAAGTATTGTATCACTCCATTGTATCCTTAAAGGCTCTGTAGATAGGAAATGTGGGTCATGTACTTATATATTTGTTATTTGGGCAGTGTAACTTGTAAACCACGCAAAGTAACCATGAATGTTATGCTTATTTTGTAAAAATCTGTTTTAATTATAAATGGCTATTTCCCTTGATTAATGAATAATGAAAAGACGGTGTAACACGTTAGGAAAGGCACCCGAGTCCGCTTGACTAGGGCTTCCCGGTTGAGCGCCAGTAATGCCCCTCGATTTTGAGGGCGTGACAAAGGGCCTTTAGTAAAAAGTGAAGAGTTCGACTTCGATCGAACGATGATGGGTTACTATTTTGATAAGTTCAAAATAACACCCTTTAAGGATAAGGGCCTTTGCCAAAATAGATTTAACTCGATCGAACAACGATGGGTTACTATTTCGATAAATTTGAAATAACACCCTTTAAAGCTAAGGTCCTTCGCCAAAAAGAGAAGAGTTCGACCTCGATCGAAAGACGACGAGTTACTAGTTCAATAAATTTGAAATAATACCCTTTAAGACTATGGGCCTTCGCCAAAAATAAAAGAGTTCTACCTCGATCGAACAACTATGGGTCACTATTCAATAAGTTTAAAATAATACCTTTTAAGGCTAAGGGCTTTCACCAAAACGAGAAGAGTTCGACCCGATCGAATGACGACGGTTTACTATTTCGATAAGTTCGAAATAAGACCCTTTATAGTTAAGGTCCTTCCCCGAAAAGAGAAGTGTTCGACCTCGATTGAACGACGACGGGTTACTATTTTGATAAGTTCAAAATAACACTCTTCAAGGCTAAGGGCCTTCGCCAAAATGAGAAGAGTTCGACCTCTTACGAATGATGACAGGTTACTATTTCGATAATTTCGAAATAACACCCTTTAAGGCTATGGGCCTTCGCAAAAAAGAGAAGAGTTCAACCTCGATCGAATGACGAGGGGTTACTATTTTGATAAACTCGAAATATAACACCCTTTAAGGCTAAGGGACTTTGACATATAAGATAAGAGTTTGACCTTGATCGATTGACGACGGGTTACTATTTCAATAAGCTTGAAATGAAATCCATTAAGGCCAATGGCCTTCGCCAAAAAGAAGAGTTCAACCTCGTTCGAACGATGATGGGGCACTATTTCAATAAGTTTGAAACACCCCCTAAGGTCAAAGCCCCCCACCAATACGAGAAGATTTCAACCTCGATCGAATAATGATGAGGCACTATTTCAATTAGGTCGAAATACTTCTAAGGCCAAAAGACATCATAAGGAAAGAAAGGTTGGTACTCACCATACAAGCGTCTATCTCGCACTAAAAGATATGCAGAGATTGAATAAAGATAAAGTACATGGCAAGTAACAAAAAAAGGAAAAAAAGCTCTCCTTTATACTACGTCCACTTACATGTGGCCCAAGTCAATGAAAAAAATTTGGGGGGGGGGGGAGGGGTTGAAGGAAGAAAAATGAAAAGAAAAAGGGGAAGAAACAACGACAAACAACAAACAACTAAAAATAAGAACATGCAAGGACAATATTCTTCATTCGGTGTTATCACCGCCATCACAATTGCCATCACCATCTCTGTCTCCAAGAAGCTCTCCATTACCACCATCCACACCCCCATTGGCTTTAAGCTTTGCTGCATTATACCCACAGTTGATACGATCCTCCTACGCTTTCTCTCGCACTTCTCCATAGGCAGTGGCATTCACAGTACCCACCTCCCACATACTCTTTTATATATCACGATGGGCTTCGGCATAAACCCAAAGCTGGTGCGTATGGTAAGCAACGACAGTGGAGGAAGACTTAATTTGAGACAACAGTTGCTCATTTTCTGCCTCCAGTGCTGCAACCCAATCTCCCAGAACCAATGCCTCTTGATCAATCTCAGTGATACACTCCTCAAGCCTAGCCTCCATAAGAGTAGTTGTTGCTCTCTTCGGCTCCTGTTCGGATTGAAGGATGCAGATGGTGTTCTCCAGGGCCGTCACCCTTGCCGAAGCCTCGGACGAAGCACTCTCGATGCTTTCCAACCCAACAAACTTGTTCTCTAGCACGGCCAATTTTCCCATCTATTCCACGCTCATCCCCTCGACCTTGATAAGTTATGATCCATATCCGATTGCATCAACCTCAATTTCTCCTACAGATGCTCACATTCTATAGTGACTCCCTTGCCCAACTCGAGCTCCTCGTCCTTAATTCAAAGTTGATCCTCCAGCGCACTCTTGTTGTGGATGGCTTGCATTAACTCCTGGTCCCTTTTCTCCAACTCCTCACCAAGAGAAACCAAGGCCGTGGACTCAACTGAAGTAGCCCTCGATGAAGGTCGAGCAATGGGTACCACGATAGGGTGAGCAGATATGGCCGGCTGAGGAAAAGCTGATGGAGAATCCCTCACTCTTCGCACTCTCCCTGACATCGACAAATGACTCATAATAAGCTAAGTAATAAGAGAGAGAATAGCAGACAGAAATGTTATCTCATATGTAAGGGGCCTGCGTCCTAACCTTTCATGAAAAGTTGACCATGTGTGAATTCTCATTGTATGGGGAAGGATGACACTCATCGATTCGCTAATACCTTCGACAAGCGGAGGGGGCGTTCTCTCAGCTGCAAAGATATGAAAAAGTTTAGCACCAAAACAAAAGCGATCGGACATCTCATCGACTGAAAATTCGAGAACTTACACGCAAAGTTCCACTCCTCAAGGAATCTCATTGGGTCTGCCCCAATGTGCTCAGTCCGCACATGAAAATAATTCTCGTAGAAACGATGGTTGGTCCAGTTGTCAATATTTACCACTAGACTTCTCGACCCCCGAGGATGCATGTGAATTATCGAACCACGAATAAGTTGAGGAGCAAAAATGCTGAGCATATAGTCCAATCTGACCTCACAACTACGAGTTCCGTGTACTTCAGCAGCATAAGGAATAACTTGTACAAATATGATGAAAGTTGGGTGGGGCATATCTCGTATAAACAACAAAAATCCATACCAAAAAAGGGAGAGGAAATGTATACCTTATAACAAAGGGGTAGGCGTAGAGCACGTAGTACCCGGGGCAGTCAAAATGAAGTATATCGTTCCCCATTATCGGCCGCATATCAATGTAATTTGGGATTTCCCACCTTTCTTTCAACTCTGCAATGTTCCTTTCTCTTAAAATGGAGGGGACATGTTTCGATTCTACTCCAGCGTGAATACTGAAGTTGGTCGACTCTCTCTCAAAATGGGAGAGCCCAGGGCGAGGCAGGATCTCAGTTACTGATGGAACCTCCTCATCTTCCATCGTGTCTACTCCTCTGGCAACCTGAGCAGCGCTTTTCGGTACCGGATTAGCGGGAGGGAGATTGTTGCCAGAAGAATCAGCAGTCATTTTTATCAGAAAACACGCCAAAGAAGTAATAGAAAGAAGGGATGAAAGTCTTTAGTGAATAAGGGGGCTTGCAGAAATTTGAGGTATCGGAAAGAAAGTATATCTGCTAGATTCTCTCAACTAAAAGATAAATAAGTTTGTTAATCGAATGATAAGTTCTCTCTATTTATAAGAGACATAAATCCCTCAAGCACGAAACCAAGAGTCGCCAATCGAATCTAATAGAGCATGAAGCATTTTAGTCCCCCAGGAACGTGTGTAATAATGGCAGTGACTACAAAACAACGCCATAATACCAAATGATGTTTCAATTTTGAAACCGTCGCAACAATTCATGAGAATCAACAAAACGCTGCCACTCCGCTAAAAATCAAAGAAATGTAACTAAGGAATGAAGAATTGCATGTCAGATTTCTCGTGAATTCATAACAATCATAATCCATCTGCCGAGCCCGACAAGGGACGACCCCGATAGACGGAGGGACTAACAGTATTGGTCTAAATTTGACCGTAGCAACAGAGTTTACCAACAATAAATAATATATAGCCCACTCCATATATCCTCCCTAACATCCGACGAGTTAGCAAGGGAGACACCTAAAAGTACAGCTAAGACACATTGAAGGCGAGAAGACATGGAGCCCAGCACAGGCAAGGCGCCACAACTAAATATAGAAAGGGAAAGCTTTTAGCAAGGGGGGGGTGCTCCTTCTCTCTCTCCCAACAGCTAAACAACTCTCTTCTAATAATCTGGATACAAATACATAAATCTTGAGGAAAACATGTAAAGTGATCTCCTCATCTTTGATGGAAAACATAGCATTAAATCTCAATAAGAGCATTTACATTCTCGTCATCTTGTGTATGATCCATGCTGCCAGCTCTTGAATTGGAGTTTATTATGTCTAACTAAGATTTACCTCTTCATCTTTCATTGATTTGTTCAAAAGAATTTTAATAACTTTTGAGTCAAACATAAAATTCCCTGCTCATTCAACTCGGCCACCCTGAAATGGGTTTCACATCCTATATTTCTCCTTGGTGGTTTCACACCCTAGATCAACTATGTTCTCTATTTCAATATTAGCAAGTTATGTGGTATATAGAACTGTCAATATGGGTCGGGTCAGGTTTGTTTCGCCCAGCCCATGTAGTCTTTAGCAATTGACGGGTTGAGGTGGGCTAGCCTACCATTTTGATGGGTCTTATAATAATGAGCCCACCCTAGTCTTATGTGGGCCGCAGGCGCTGCGGGCCGGCCCGTCATTTAAAAAAATATTATTTTATATTTTTTGTTTAAGTTCTAACCTAAAAATAAATTTAAAAGTTAAAAATATTTTATTGGAATTTCTTTTTGTTGCAAAACTTAATAAATTTTTATATTGTTCCAATTTATCACAATAAATACTAAAAAGCAAAAGAAGAGAAATATTTCATTTACTAAAAAGTCAAAAATCAACAAAAATTATTCAAGAGAACATCCATGACGCTTATGGGATATCCAACACATCATCTTCATCAAACATATTTGAATCTGCTTGTGACAAGATTGTCTTAACATCTTCACTTTTATTAAAAATTTATATGCAATATTAATTAGTTATATATAAAAAATAATAAAACTTTAATAACTAATAATATTTAAATTCATATAAAAAATATTACGAGTTTGAGTTTGGGAAAATACGTGCAGTCAATTTTGAGTAGTAACAAGTATTTGGACATTTTCATAGTGAATGCAGCGTCTAAACTTTGTTAGAACATATCCACCAATGTTAAATGTTGATTTTGATTCTATAGTAGTAATAGAAATACTAAGTACATCACGCGCCATCACTGAAAGAATGAGATATTTTCTAAAATGATCCTTCCAATACATAATAACATCCGCCTCTTGAAACTTCTCAAGGTCAAGCTTTGGTTCGTCTAAGTAAATATGTTATTTTGACTTTCCATCGCTAGAGGCAATATACTTTTTATATTTTAAATATATATTTTTATTAGGCCCACGGGCCAGCTCAGCCCAATCTCACAGGCCACAGGTTTACTTGGGCTGGGCTTAGAAACCTCATTTTTAAATAAGCTCTAAAAATTCTAGCACAACCCTGCAAAATTATGAGGTGGGTTTGGCTGGCCCGACCCAACGGTTCAAACCCGTATTGATAGCTCTAGTGGTATATATGTACATAATGCATGTTCAACAAAGTGAAGGCACTAAAAGGTGGTTCTGCCTCCCTAAGTTCAAAGGATAAAGGACATGAAAGCATGTTAGGACCAAAATAATCAGGTGTTATGCGGAAACTAGTAAAGGAAAGCTTGAATAATGACCAATTATACAATAAAATAGAAATATATATATATATATATATATATATATATATATATATATATATATATATATATATATATATATATATATATATAAAATACAAATATTTAACGTGGTTCGTTTAACTGACCTATGTCCACGGTGAAGATAAACAATCCACCATAATAAAAGAGAACACAAAATATCAAGAGAACAACCTCACGAAGAGGCAAACACAAATGATACATTTATACATACTTGTAAAGTTGTTCCCCTATACACGACTCTCAAATCTCATATGGTATACGTTATGGATGCTACTGAATGAGAAGGAGGGATCCGGATTTATAGAATTCCAAATATTTCCCTACAAGAAAATGGACTAGCTAAATAGGGGAGATTTATGAATTATAATAAATATATTATCTTTTTTCTTGAGAAATAAATACTTAAATATGATAAGAAAATCACAACAAACACATGATAAATTAAATAGACAAACCTAAGAGATACCATCATAGAAAGAATCGTCTCCTCTTCTGTGTCTTTGAGTGTTGATAAGGATGTCCAATTTTGGACTGACTTCCTCTCTCTGATTAATAAACAAAAACAGCTCTTCAATTTATTTATTCTCAGTAAGTTTTGTTGTGAAAAGTCTAGTTAAGACTTGTGACAAAGTTCACATATGCCCTAGTTATACGCTGACATAACTAACATCGAAGTTTAATAGACAAGATTTCCCATATACCCCCTTTTTATTTGTATGGATCGAATAATAGTTCTTAATAAGAATTTAATGCACACACTGATAATCTAATTTTGTTGATAAAAGAAAAGTATAAATAATTATGTTGTAGCGAGGTTATCTGAGGTAATTAGCTAGTTCCATTTATTGTGAGCAATTTTATAATTACATTTATATGTACTTTTCTTTTTTATAAAATCCGTATATAGAATTTCGAAAAAGAAAAAAAATAGGAAAATGCTTACAATATTTCTTACTTGTCCGCAGTTCTTGAGTACTAGGATACTTAACGGGGATGCTTAGCCTTCAACGCCTGCTCTTGTCATTAACAATGGAGTTTTAGTCTAGTTCTGTAGAAGACTAAACATTAATGAGAAATAAATAATATTCCGTAGTTACTTACTCTTGGAACTACATAGGGGGTCCAAGTTCCTTGCTTAAATCCCACTTAAGTAATTGTTTTTGAGAATCCTAAATCCTAATATAAAAAGACGTTTCTTCTTAAATTGCACAAACCCTTTTTATGTATGTTGTTATGATCATAAATTATTTTCTTAATAATGGATTACTAATAAATAACCTTGGAATTGTTGTTATGGTTGCGAAAGCACTCGTCCTGTTATTTGAAATATAGGCATCTAAATTTATGCATTGTTTGTTGTTCTTATTTTCTTCTTATTTTATTTGTCCATTTAATAAATTGGCAATTTCATTACATAGTAACTCATATACGATCCAAAGGGCCGCCTAACGATTATAAGCATCACAGACACAGTCATATATGTGGTGACAGAATGCCACACATTGAAACTAAAGTATGGATAGCAAGTCAGGATTTGATAAAACTTTATCAAATAGTTAGACAATGAAATATCAAAAGAAAACAACGAAAGCTTTACATGACTAATATAGTATACATTATCAAACCAATTACTACAATTTGGGACGGAGAGCCTTGGCGTAACTGGTAAAATTATTATCATATGACCAGGATGTCAGAGGTTCAAGTCGTAGAAACAACCTCTGTTAGTAAACTATATTTGTAAAATAATTCTGAAAAATATAAATGACATAAACAAAACTAAAAACCAGAAACATAATTTTAATCCGAGTCCACCGAAATCACACTATTTCCTTAAGGAATTTAATCCCTCCTAGTACCCAAGGTTGTGGATTATTTCTCCCAGGATAGAACGAATTACATACTGGTGTAGTGGTACTTCAAACCCCCAGTGTCTCAGAGAACACAAAGTTCGGTAGAAACCACACGTACTATTACTTTGTTTGATGTCTAAACTATGCAGAAGTAGGAGGAGAAACTCAAAAAATCGTATGAAAATTCTGAGCAGAATGGTCTTGTATTTATAGCCAAAGTTGAGTTGGATCTGAAGAGGTGCAACTCTCAGAATGGCTGTCTATGCAAAACAACCACAACATAAATGCTATATCATAAATTGCTAATTACTCAACAATAAAGAGGAAAAATTGAAGAATGTAGTTTAATTTTCAGTTACACAATTGAAAAACGGATTGGATTTAATATTAATATTTATTTTAATTTAATATTATGTTATTAAAATAAATATTTAATAACATTTTTGTTAATATTTTACTATTAACAAATAAATTTGGTCCAAAAAATTAATCAATCAATCATTTGATCGAATCCGAAGCCGAAGCCGAAGCCGAGCCAAATGAGCAACGACGACGATGGCGCGATGCTTTCCTTCTTCTCAACTCTTTAAGAGCTAAAAGAACAACAATTGCTTATATACCCATAAAATACCTCTTCCTCTTCCAATATGGAACAATGTCCCTTAAAAATTTTAGAAAAAAACTTAAATTTTTTATTTCCCTCCATTTTCCATTCACCCTCTTTTAAGCCTCATTAATGCTTAAAAACTCAGCAATTCCTCACATGAATGGGAAATGGCCATATCACAGAAGTATGCATGAAAAAATAGTGTGATTCAAAAGCAAGGATTAATTGCATCAGGATAAGTAGGTTTACTTTGAACTTTCCGTAGTGAACTTATGTCGGATACAGTCGATCAATCGGTAAATTTGATATCTTTGAACCGTCAAACTTTCATGTATACCTAGACAATCACAAGTCACACAACCAACCTTTAACCGTCTTTGATTCTCATTGTTGTGTTTGTTTCAGCCATGAACATGCCTGATTTTATAAGTGCGTAGAGAACTTGTCACGCCCCAAATCGAGGGACATGACCGGCGCCTGACCGGGTTGCCCCAGTCAAGCGGACCTGGGTGCCTTTCATTCCCACGCGTTAACCCTGTGTTGATTGTTTCTCATTATCCAAATATATTACTAATCATAATTGATTTCACATTAAACAAATAAAACGATACGAGTGATTCATTAACAAGATTTCAATTTTTTTTACAACGCCCGACATAACACCATATATATATACATAAGACTGGAGTCCCACAGTTTACATGTCTACAGAGCCTCTAGGATACAAAAGGGAGATACGATACTTGCCGGTAACAAGGCTCCGGCTATACCTTACAAAACCAAAATGAAATCCAAACCGAGTGGCATGAACCACACAAGGCCCCGAGGAAGAAAGGGGCTCACCAAAAACGGGCAGTGGAGGATGAAAGATACTACTGCCGATGAGCTGAAGTGCCTGCTACTGATCCACCTACAATCATAACACGAATGCAGCGCCCCCGGCAAAAGGGACGTCAGTACACTTGAATTGTACTGGTATGTATGGACAAACTTTGTCCCAAGTAAACTCAAGCCATTTAATTACATCAACAATTAATTAAGCCAACCAACCATGTTTCCACATTTTCCTCATTTCAAATAATTCTCACACAAAGCACTTTCTACGATCAACCAATTTAACAATAACCAATCAATCACGTAAAGCACAAGTAGTCAAACAAAGGGGCAATCGGTGCCCCACAGGTTGCAAACTCTCCTGCTGTCTCCTTTCACAATTTCACATTATTGATTTTTGTATCAATTTTCAATAGCGATTTCGATCGCTTTCCATCCTTATTGCCCCCGACCACCCTTATTACCTCGGCCACCCTTATCACCCCAACCCACACCTTATTTCACCACGTTGCGGCGCGCAACACGACCCCGCCTTACAGTTGAAAACACAACAATTTCAAACAGCAGATAAGGTACTACACACAATTTCAACAAGTTCAAATAAGCAACTTACACATTGGTTCGTGTTCTCAATTCAATATCACAACCATGTTACAATATTTCCACAATTCAAGTGTTTCATCTCTTTCCACAATAAACCAATTCTCAAGTGTTTCGTTTATTTTCCACAAGGTGCCATATAGGCCATCATAGTCATTATTCACAATTCTTTTGCCAAATTAAACTCTCATTTTACATCACTCATAGCTCAACAACAACTTTGAATATCCAACAACAACATCAAGAATTTCACACAATTTGTCAATTTAACACGAAACAAACAAACTTCACACATATAGGCGATTTCACAAGAATCAAAATTAGCCATACATACCTGGTGATGATTTTTCCTCCTACTTTATGCTTACCCAAGATATCCTACTCTTGCCAACCTTGTTCTTGAAGACTCTTACTCTTACTCACTTCTTTTTACTAGAAATCAAGTTCAATAATCATGCATGAGTGTAAGAATTCTATTTTTAAAAGCTATTATATGAAAACCTCTCTTTACCCAATTACAACTGCAAATCAAAGAAAATAGTTAGGGTTTTTACCTTGAAAATATTGGGGAAGTTGAATCCTTGCCCTAGAATCCCTTGGAATTAAGTAGTTGGAACAATCTTTGAAGATGAAGAACTTCTCTCTCTAAAAACCCTCTCTTCTCTCTCTAATTTTGGTGAGATGATATGATAAAATGAAGAAGAAAGGTGTTATATTAAAGAAGAGATCGGGTCAAAATGTTACAAAAATCGGGGCCGGGGTCAATTATGCGGTGCACTATGCGACCGCAGAATCCACATGCGGTCCGCAAAGTGACCGCAAAAATGGCCTCAAAGTTATGCAGGTTCTGTTAAGGAATGCGGTCACTATGCGGACCGCATGTTGATTCCGCGGTCGCAAAAGTGCACCGCAGATTTGACATGCGATCGCATATCGACCGCACTTTTGACACGATTTTGGGCAACTCTCTGGAACGTTTTGCGGCAAGAATGCGGTCCGCATGTCAGGTTTGCGATCGCATTCTTGACCGCAAATTGAACACTTTTCGGAAAAATTAATTCTCTACATTTTTGAAACTTAAATCACTACCAAGGGTCCGAACCGCGGCGAGCAAGCTCGCCGCGAAGAATTCTACGCATTCCTAACACATTATTCGAAACATGACACCACAGCTACTAGGTTTTATGCACCAAAAATTTTACGGGGCCTTACAGAACTGGCCTTACAAATTTCTCCTTGAAGCAGCTAACACTTCACACTTATATAGGTGATTCCTAAACATGTCATCCCGTAGATACACTATTTGATATACCCCGTATCAAATCTAGAAATCATTAAAAAAGTCTTAGATGCTTTATCCTTGGTACCGAACATTGTCTCATCACGAGAATGGACCAAAAGTTTAGTTGACAATGTTGAACCGTCATTAAAGACTTTGTTTGATCTCCTTGAACCTAGACCTTGGGATCTCTAGTCTTCTAGGTAGAGTTACAATCACTATGACTTGTTCTCGGACACAATCACCATTCCCCTTGATGATTTCTCAACTACCTCTCTAGCTAGGCATTTTATAAGTGGATATGATACATTATCACTTGATTTTACATTATCAATTGTGATAATTTCTCTGGAGAGTAATTGCCTAACGGTTTTATGTCTTCGTCGTATATGACTAGATTTACCATTATACATAACGCTCCCAGTCCTTCCAATTGTCGCTTGACTATCATAATGTATGCATATTGGTGCCAACAGTTTAGGCCAAAATGGAATATCTTCCAAGAAATTTCGAAGCCATTCAGCTTCTTCACAGGCTTTATCTAAGACTATGAATTCAGCCTCAATTGTAGAGCGGACAATACAAGTTTGTTTGTACGACTTCAAAGATACTGCTCCTCCATCAATAGTGAATACATATCCACTTGTGGACTTGAAATAAGTTGATCCAATGATCCAATTTGCATCACACTATCCCTCAATGACAGCAAGATATTTACTGTAGTGCAAAACTATGATGAGCTAAAAGGCCATCACTTGATGTAAAAACAAATTCTGTGTTTTGAGGCCTTAATAACCTCTTCCTACATCACCTCGATTTGCCTGCGCAGTCTGGACGCGTAGCCGAAAAGCCAATATGTGAAAATCTGTGACAAATGACGATTTTGAACTTTAAATGAATTTAAGTTGACTTCGGTCAATATTTTGGGTAAACGGACCCGGACCCATGATTTGACGGTCCGGAAGGATGCGTGAAAAAATAGGACTTGGGCGCATGCCCAGAATCGTATTCCAAGGTCCCAAGCCTAAGAAATAAATTTTTTTAAAAAATTATTTTCTGGAGTATTTATGAGTTTTTGGATATGAAATGCAAACTTGATGGCATCGATCCCGTATTTTGGTTTCGGAGCTCGGTACAAGTCTTATATGTGAATTAAGATGAGTCTGCAAAAATTGGCAAGAAACGGAAGTCGTTTGAGGTGATTCAGACCCGTAGTTGTGAAAATTGATACTTTGAAAGTTTTGAGATTTTTCTTAAATTCCTATGCTAAATTCGTTGTTTAAGAGGTCATTTTGGCAATTTGATCACACAGATAAGTTCATGTGATATTTTTGAGTTAGTATGCATGTTTAGTTTGGTGCCCCGATGGCTCGGGTGGGTTTCAGATATGTTTCGGAAGGTTTTAAACTTGGAAACAAATTGCAGGTTTTAAGTTTCTGGTGTTCAGGTGTGTTGTTCTTCACGTTCGTGGAAGGGCTATTACGAATGCGAATGGTAAGTCAAGCTGAAGGAAACTTCTTTCTACGCGACCGTGAGACTCAAGACGCGAACACGAAGCTTTGGGGATGTTTCCCTTCGCGAATGCAGGCCTAGTACCGCAAATGCAAAGGCTTTCGAGCCTGGGCCGGGAGAGGGGGGGGGATTTTACCCTATGCGAACGCATCCACACAAATGCGTACGCAAAGGCTTTGTGGGATGAAGCTCCGCAAATGCGATTGTTTAATGGGCCTGACCCATCGTGAACACGATAGACCCATCGAGAACATGATAGACCCATCGCGAACGCGTTGAAGGTCTGTCTAGTGATTTTAATACAGAAGCAAAAACGGGATTTAACAAAACTTTTCATAAGTTCTTCCAAACTCCAAATTGGGCGATTTTTGAAAGGTAACATCTCCACAAATTCATAGATATGTAATCTTAAATTTATTTTATTCAATTTCCATTAACACCCATAAGATTTCTAGGCCTAAATCATGTTCTTAAAGGTAGAAAATTAGGGATTTGGGTAGAGTTAGGGCTTTTTATATAATTGGAATTTAGATCTCATTTTGGGGTTAGATTCTGAATCTAATTATATATTGGGCTGGTGGGTGAATGGGTGATCGGATTTTGGTATGAACGCCGTGTTTTGACCAAGAGGGCCCGAGGTCGATTTTTGAACTTTTGGGAAGATTGATAGGAAATCTATAATAAAGCATGGGAATGGGATTGTTTAGCGTTTATTGTTGTTATTAAGTCGATTATGTATAGATACAACTGATTTGGAGCTAAATTCAAAAGGAAAGGCGGTGTTTGAGGCTTGAGTTGGCTGTGGAAGTTCGAGGTAAGTGTTTGGTCTAACCTTAGCTTGAGAGATTCGGAATTGTGTCCTATTTGCTACATGGTATTTATTGAGTACGACGTATAGGCATGGCGACAAGTATCTATACGTTAGTATCAAGCATGATCGTGGCTCTTAAAGTGAAATTGTTGTGCTCTTAAAGTGAAATTGTTGTGAAATTCTACGCATTCCTAACACATTATTCGGACCATGACACCACAGCTACTAGGTTTTATGCACCAAAAATTTTACGGGGCCTTACATCCTCCCCCCCCTTAAGATCATTCGTCCTCGAATGAGGATTTTGAAATAAATGAGTTGGTTTTGAAAGACATGATATGCAACCATCAAAATTTTGACTAACTCTTATATTTTAGAAAAATTTCGCCGGAGTTTCCTTTGTATTATGGACATATCCACCTGTCAGAGGGCCCCCGAAACACATTACCAAACAATAATATACACTTCAACACTTTTCACAGCTGGTATACACTTTCTTACCTCAACGAATGCACATATTCTATCACATTGTTACAATTTCACAGAAACTAGTCACTTCAATGAATTCTTACCTTATTAAACCAATTTAACACCATGTACACTCAACAAACCATTACCAATCTACACTTACTATTAGTCGCTTATTTAACACGTAAATCCTTATAAGGCTTTCATTTATCAAGAAAGGCTCAAATGACCCAAATGTGACAACACATTAAATTCATTACAAAATGAAGGAGACTTTACTAACATTAAGAGGGAAACAACTTAGGCAAGATGACAGTTACTAGGAGTAGGAGGGTCACCTAATTTCTTCTAGGCTTGATCGAACAAATGGGGGTACTTTTCTTTCATCTCTTTTTCGGCTTCCCATGTGGCCTCCTCAACTTGTTGACTTCGCCACAATACTTTAACGGAGGCAACTTCCTTATTTCTCAACTTACGGACTTGCCTATCAAGAATGGCAACCTGGAACCTCTTCATATGACAGATCTTCATTAACCTCTATAGCTTCGACTGGCATGATGGTGGATGGATCTCCAATCACTTTCTTCAACATGGACACGTGGAATACCGGGTGCACTGATGACATCTCGGGAGGCAACTCTAGCCTATAAGCAACTTGACCAATCCTTTGAATGATCCGATATGGCCCGACATACCTAGGACTCAATTTCCCTTTCTTTCCGAATCGCATGACTCCCTTCATAGGAGATACCCTCAAGAACACCCAATCATCGACTTGAAACTCCAAATCCCTTCGACGAACGTCCGCATAGGACTTTTGACGACTCTGTGCTGTTTTCATTCTCTCCTGAATAACCTTGACCTTTTCCATAGCTTCGTACACCATATCCTGGCCCTAGCAATTCCGCTTCACCTACCTCAAACCACCCGATTGGCGACCTACATCTTCTCCCGTACAATGCCTCAAACGGGGCCATTTGAATGCTAGCATGATAGCTGTTATTGTAAGCAAATTCTATCAGTGGCAAGTGTTCATCCCAATTACCTTTAAAATCTAAGACACAAGCCCGCAACATATCTTCAAGCGTCCGAATGGTCCGCTCGGCCTGACCGTCGGTCTGTGGATGGAAAGCTGTGCTGAGATTCACCTGAGTTCCCAAACCTTGCTGAAACTTCTTCCAAAAGTTAGCTGTGAACTGAGCCCCGCGATCTGAGATGATAGAAAGTGGAGTGCCATGAAGCCTTACTATCTCCTCGATGTACAATCTTGCATATTGCTCCGCAGTATCAGTGGACTTGACAGGCAGGAAGTGAGCTGATTTGGTGAGTCGATCTACTATCACCCATATTGAATCGAACTTACGCTGAGTGCGAGGTAACCCCACCACGAAATCCATATTGATCATCTCCCATTTCCACCTTGGTATTTCTATAAGCTGAGTTAATCCACCAGGCCGTTGATGCTCGGCCTTCACTTGTTGACAGTTCGGACATTTAGCTACAAAGCTTGCCACATCCCTTTTCATACCGTTCCACCAATAAATCTCCTTGAGATTGTGATACATTTTCGTTGAACCAGGGTGCACAGAATACCCGGAAGTATGAGCCTCTGCCATCACTCTTTCCCGAAGCTCGTCCACATCCGAACACATAGCCTATCTTGACACCGCAATACACCATCTTCGCCGCTGAGTACAAATGCTGAGGTCTTGTCATTCATGATCGCTTCCTTCACCCGAACCAATGCTGGATCCATGAACTCGTTTTTCCTTGATTTCCGCGACCAATGATGATTCTCGCTCCATTATGCACCAAGATATCCCCCTCATCCGACGCCGAAATACGAACCCCCAAGCTCGGCTAATTGGTAGACCTCTCGAGCCGGGGGTGTCTCGATCCACACCCAAATGAGCCAAACTACCCATGGATTTCCGACTAAGAGCGTCGCCTACCACATTTGCCTTCCCTGGATGGTACAATATGTCCATATCATAGTCCTCGAGTAGTTCTAACCACCGCCGCTGTCTCAGATTCAGCTCTTTCTCTGCTTGAACAAATACTGGAGGCTCTTGTGGTCCGAAAACACATCTACATGAACCCCATAAAGATAGTGTCGCCATATTTTCAAGGCAAACACAACAGAGCTGCAAGTTCCAAATCATGCGTCGGATAATTCTTCTCATGGTTCTTGAGTTGTCCGGAAGCATAAGCTATAACCTTTCCGTGCTGCATCAATACACATCCCAAACCGACTCCGGAGGCATCACAATAGACTACAAATCCCTCTGTGCCTTCTGGCAAGGCCAATACTGGTGCCGAGGTCAATCTTGACTTCAGTTCCTGGAAACTTTTCTCACATGCTTCGGACCACTGGAACTTAACTGCCTTCCGCGTCAATTTAGTCAATGGGGAGGCGAGGGTTGAGAATCCCTCTACAAACCTCCGATAGTACCCTGCCAGACCCAAAAAGCTGCGAATCTCCGTCGGGGTCGTGGGTCTAGGCCAATCTTTCACTGCCGCAATCTTCTGAGGATCCACCATAATTCCCTCACCGGAAATAACATGCCCTAGAAAAGCTACGGACTCCAACCAAAACTCACATTTTGAGAACTTGGCATACAATTGATGCCTGAAGAAGGGTCTGCAATGCTGCTCTGAGGTGAACGGCATGATCTTCCCCGCTCCGAGAGTAGATGAGAATATCGTCAATGAATACAATCACAAAGGAATCTAGGAATGGCTTGAAAACCCGATTCATAAGGTCCATGAAAGCTGCGCTGGGGCATTGGTTAGCCCAAAAGACATGACCAAAAACTCGAAGTGACCATAACGAGTTCCGAAGGCGGTCTTAGGAATATCCTGCTCCCTGATTTTCAACTGGTGGTACCCAGACCGTAAATCAATCTTTGAGAAGAACTTCGCTCCCTGCAATTGGTCAAACAGATCATCCATTCGAGGCAAAGGATATTTATTCTTGATGGTGACTTTGTTGAGCCTGCCGATAATCAATACACATTCGAAGTGACCCATCCTTCTTTCTGACAAAGAGAACCGGAGCACCCCACGGCGACACACTCGGTCGTATGAACCCTTTCTCTAATAAATCCCTCAGCTGCTCCTTTAACTCCCTTAACTCTGCTGGCGCCATTCTGTAAGGTGGAATGGATATTGGCTGAGTATCTGGCAATACGTCAATTCCGAAATCAATCTCCCTATCCGGCGGGATGCCTGGAAGCTCATCTGGAAACACTTCAGGAAATTCATTTACAATTGGCACGGACTCGAGGGTAGGCACATCTGAGGTGTTGTCCGTTACCCGAATCAGGTGATAGATACACCCTTTCTTAATCATCTTCGAAGCCTTAAGGTAGGAAATAAACCTACCCCTTGGCACTACACCATTTCCTCTCCATTCAATAATTGGCTCGTTAGGGAACTCGAGCCTCATAACTCTCGTTCGACAGTCAAGTTTGGCAAAGCACGAATAGAGCCAATCCATCCCCATAATTACATCAAAATCTACCATCCCAAGCTCAATAAGATCGGCCGTGGTATCACGACCACCCACCGTAACAACACAATTCCTATAGACTCGTGAGGCCGATTTAAGTCGACACAGAGAACGGCTCGACACAGAGAACGGCTCATGAAGCTGTTCGGGTACTATCCCAAAACTTGAAGCAATGAATGGAGTAACATAAGACAAGGAGGACCCCGGATCAATAAGGGCATAGCAATCAATAGTCTGAACAGACATGATACCTGTAACAACATCCGGAGAAGCCTCGGCATTTTGGCGGCCACTCAATGCATAGAATCGGCTAGGTCCACCCCTACCCTGAGCTCCACCCCTAGCTGCACCACGCCCTGCTGCTGCTGGAGTACGCGCTGATGATGTAGCAGCTGAAGAACCGGATGACTGAGCAGATCCCCTACCTATACCCCGACGGGGTGCACGGCAGTCCCGCTGAATGTGACCTCTCACCCCGCACCCGAAGCACACCGGAAGGTCAAGGTAGCAAGTTTCCGTATGAAATCTCCCACACTTGGGGCACGTAGGTCTCCCCCGCCGCCGGGACTCACCCCAGGATGACCAGACCGACGAGACCTCCCGCCGTCTCGAACCGTGTCTCGAGTAACTGCCTTGCTGATGACCGTGCACGGATGGCGGTGCACTCGCGGAGGACCGAGCATATGACCGGGATGGCCCCGATGACCCCTTCCCCGGAAGTGATCTCCCCGAACGACCCATTGACCGGCCCCGCTCGCTACTTTCTTTCTCGCACGAATCTTCACTTTCCCGGCCTCTCGTGGCTCGAGCAAACCCCACAATCCTCCCATAGTTCATGTCCGAGTGCAAAGCTGCCGTGGCGGCCTCATTCACTACCAAAGGGCTAAGGCCCCGAACAAACCGTCGAACCCGGCATCCATGGTCGATACTAAATGAGGAGCGTACTTGGACAACCTTACGAACTCCATGTGATACTCCCAAACACTCATACCGCCCTGTTTGAGAACCTCGAACTCAGTGGCACGGGCTGCCATTGCCTCAGCAGGTAAGAAGTGGTCCATAAATGCATCCACGAACTCATCCCATCTGGCCGAGGGCTCCCTTCCTCACGGGAATCCTCCCACATTTCGAACCATGAACGTGCCGCTCCCTTCAGCCCTGTAAGAGGCCAACTCTACCCCCTCTATATCTGTAGCCTTCATCACTCTGAGGGTCTTGTATATCTCATCAAGGAATTCCTGTGGGTCAGCCTCTGGATCGGTACCTGAAAATTCCGGAGGGGCCAATCGCAAGAACTGGTGGACTCTGGAGCCAAAGGAATCTCCCTGTCCGCTGGAGGATGCAGGGGCATCATGGGATCTCTGGGCCTGGGCGGCCACTAACCGTGTTAACATATGGATGGCTCCCCTAAGTTCTTCATTAGAGATACCAGAGCCCGAAGCGGGAACTGTATCTGAGTCAGGAACACCGGCAGGAGGAATGGTGGCATCCTCTGCCGCGGCCTGGAATAGGGACACTTGGGTTTTGAACAGATGGGCCAGGCAAATTCGGGACCGGTGGGTCATTCTCTCCCACGGCATCGGGTACATGATTAACAGCCGCACTTGGGCCGGCATTGGCCCTAAGGCCGAGTCTAGCCTTCTTCTTAGGTGCCATATTCTGAAAATTTGGGAACAAGGCACGAATTAGACACGGATATCTCCACATTGCACTTTACCGCACGATATAGATTATCAAAGAAGTAGGTAAATTCCTAAATGCCCGTGTAGCCCCCTACTTATATGATGTGGTCGACAACACACCTATAAGAAGGGCACTACTAGACACGACTCCGAGACATCCTAGGACACTTTAAAAAAAACCATAGGCTCTGATACCAAGTTTGTCACGCCCCAAATCGAGGGACATGACCGGCGCCTGACCAGGTTGCCCCAGTCAAGCGGACCTGGGTGCCTTTCATTCCCACGCGTTAACCCTGTGTTGATTGTTTCTCATTATCCAAATATATTACTAATCATAATTGATTTCACATTAAACAAATAAAACGATACGAGTGATTCATTAACAAGATTTCAATTTTTTTTACAACGCCCGACATAACACCATATATATATATACATAAGACTGGAGTCCCATAGTTTACATGTCTACAGAGCCTCTAGGATACAAAAGGGAGATACGATACTTGCCGGTAACAAGGCTCCGGCTATACCTTACAAAACCAAAATGAAATCCAAACCGAGTGGCATGAACCACACAAGGCCCCGAGGAAGAAAGGGGCTCACCAAAAACGGGCAGTGGAGGATGAAGGATACTACTGCCGATGAGCTGAAGTGCCTGCTACTGCTCCACCTACAATCATAACACGAATGTAGCGCCCCCGGCAAAAGGGACGTCAGTACACTTGAATTGTACTGGTATGTATGGACAAACTTTGTCCCAAGTAAACTCAAGCCATTTAATTACATCAACAATTAATTAAGCCAACCAACCATGTTTCCACATTTTCCTCATTTCAAATAATTCTCACACAAAGCACTTTCTACGATCAACCAATTTAACAATAACCAATCAATCACGTAAAGCACAAGTAGTCAAACAAAGGGGCAATCGGTGCCCCACAGGTTGCAAACTCTCCTGCTGTCTCCTTTCACAATTTCACATTATTGATTTTTGTATCAATTTTCAATAGCGATTTCGATCGCTTTCCATCCTTATTGCCCCCGACCACCCTTATTACCTCGGCCACCCTTATCACCCCAACCCACACCTTATTTCACCACGTTGCGGCGCGCAACACGACCCCGCCTTACGGTTGAAAACACAACAATTTCAAACAGCAGATAAGGTACTACACACAATTTCAACAAGTTCAAATAAGCAACTTACACATTGGTTCGTGTTCTCAATTCAATATCACAACCATGTTACAATATTTCCACAATTCAAGTGTTTCATCTCTTTCCACAATAAACCAATTCTCAAGTGTTTCGTTTATTTTCCACAAGGTGCCATATAGGCCATCATAGTCATTATTCACAATTCTTTTGCCAAATTAAACTCTCATTTTACATCACTCATAGCTCAACAACAACTTTGAATATCCAACAACAACATCAAGAATTTCACACAATTTGTCAATTTAACACGAAACAAACAAACTTCACACATATAGGCGATTTCACAAGAATCAAAATTAGCCATACATACCTGGTGATGATTTTTCCTCCTACTTTATGCTTACCCAAGATATCCTACTCTTGCCAACCTTGTTCTTGAAGACTCTTACTCTTACTCACTTCTTTTTACTAGAAATCAAGTTCAATAATCATGCATGAGTGTAAGAATTCTATTTTTAAAAGCTATTATATGAAAACCTCTCTTTACCCAATTACAACTGCAAATCAAAGAAAATAGTTAGGGTTTTTACCTTGAAAATATTGGGGAAGTTGAATCCTTGCCCTAGAATCCCTTGGAATTAAGTAGTTGGAACAATCTTTGAAGATGAAGAACTTCTCTCTCTAAAAACCCTCTCTTCTCTCTCTAATTTTGGTGAGATGATATGATAAAATGAAGAAGAAAGGTGTTATATTAAAGAAGAGATCGGGTCAAAATGTTACAAAAATCTGGGTCGGGATCAAATATGCGGTCACTATGCGACCGCAGAATCAACATGCGGTCCGCATAGTGACCGCAAAAATGGCCTCAAAGTTATGCAGGTTCTGTTAAGGAATGCGGTCACTATGCGGACCGCATGTTGATTCCGCGGTCGCAAAAGTGCACCGCAGATTTGACATGCGATCGCATATCGACCGCACTTTTGACACGATTTTGGGCAACTCACTGGAACGTTTTGCGGCAAGAATGCGGTCCGCATGTCAGGTTTGCGATCGCATTCTTGACCGCAAATTGAACACTTTTCGGAAAAATTAATTCTCTACATTTTTGAAACTTAAATCACTACCAAGGGTCCGAACCGCGGCGAGCAAGCTCGCCGCGAAGAATTCTACGCATTCCTAACACATTATTCGAAACATGACACCACAGCTACTAGGTTTTATGCACCAAAAATTTTACGGGGCCTTACAGAACTGGCCTTACAAATTTCTCCTTGAAGCAGCTAACACTTCACACTTATATAGGTGATTCCTAAACATGTCATCCCGTAGATACACTATTTGATATACCCCGTATCAAATCTAGAAATCATTAAAAAAGTCTTAGATGCTTTATCCTTGGTACCGAACATTGTCTCATCACGAGAATGGACCAAAAGTTTAGTTGACAATGTTGAACCGTCATTAAAGACTTTGTTTGATCTCCTTGAACCTAGACCTTGGGATCTCTAGTCTTCTAGGTAGAGTTACAATCACTATGACTTGTTCTCGGACACAATCACCATTCCCCTTGATGATTTCTCAACTACCTCTCTAGCTAGGCATTTTATAAGTGGATATGATACATTATCACTTGATTTTACATTATCAATTGTGATAATTTCTCTGGAGAGTAATTGCCTAACGGTTTTATGTCTTCGTCGTATATGACTAGATTTACCATTATACATAACGCTCCCAGTCCTTCCAATTGTCGCTTGACTATCATAATGTATGCATATTGGTGCCAACAGTTTAGGCCAAAATGGAATATCTTCCAAGAAATTTCGAAGCCATTCAGCTTCTTCACAGGCTTTATCTAAGACTATGAATTCAGCCTCAATTGTAGAGCGGACAATACAAGTTTGTTTGTACGACTTCAAAGATACTGCTCCTCCATCAATAGTGAATACATATCCACTTGTGGACTTGAAATAAGTTGATCCAATGATCCAATTTGCATCACACTATCCCTCAATGACAGCAAGATATTTACTGTAGTGCAAAACTATGATGAGCTAAAAGGCCATCACTTGATGTAAAAACAAATTCTGTGTTTTGAGGCCTTAATAACCTCTTCCTACATCACCTCGATTTGCCTGCGCAGTCTGGACGCGTAGCCGAAAAGCCAATATGTGAAAATCTGTGACAAATGACGATTTTGAACTTTAAATGAATTTAAGTTGACTTCGGTCAATATTTTGGGTAAACGGACCCGGACCCATGATTTGACGGTCCGGAAGGATTCGTGAAAAAATAGGACTTGGGCGCATGCCCAGAATCGTATTCCAAGGTCCCAAGCCTAAGAAATAAATTTTTTTAAAAAATTATTTTCTGGAGTATTTATGAGTTTTTGGATATGAAATGCAAACTTGATGGCATCGATCCCGTATTTTGGTTTCGGAGCTCGGTACAAGTCTTATATGTGAATTAAGATGAGTCTGCAAAAATTGGCAAGAAACGGAAGTCGTTTGAGGTGATTCAGACCCGTAGTTGTGAAAATTGATACTTTGAAAGTTTTGAGATTTTTCTTAAATTCCTATGCTAAATTCGTTGTTTAAGAGGTCATTTTGGCAATTTGATCACACAGATAAGTTCATGTGATATTTTTGAGTTAGTATGCATGTTTAGTTTGGTGCCCCGATGGCTCGGGTGGGTTTCAGATATGTTTCGGAAGGTTTTAAACTTGGAAACAAATTGCAGGTTTTAAGTTTCTGGTGTTCAGGTGTGTTGTTCTTCACGTTCGTGGAAGGGCTATTACGAATGCGAATGGTAAGTCAAGCTGAAGGAAACTTCTTTCTACGCGACCGTGAGACTCAAGACGCGAACACGAAGCTTTGGGGATGTTTCCCTTCGCGAATGCAGGCCTAGTACCGCAAATGCAAAGGCTTTCGAGCCTGGGCCGGGAGAGGGGGGGGGATTTTACCCTATGCGAACGCATCCACACAAATGCGTACGCAAAGGCTTTGTGGGATGAAGCTCCGCAAATGCGATTGTTTAATGGGCCTGACCCATCGTGAACACGATAGACCCATCGAGAACATGATAGACCCATCGCGAACGCGTTGAAGGTCTGTCTAGTGATTTTAATACAGAAGCAAAAACGGGATTTAACAAAACTTTTCATAAGTTCTTCCAAACTCCAAATTGGGCGATTTTTGAAAGGTAACATCTCCACAAATTCATAGATATGTAATCTTAAATTTATTTTATTCAATTTCCATTAACACCCATAAGATTTCTAGGACTAAATCATGTTCTTAAAGGTAGAAAATTAGGGATTTGGGTAGAGTTAGGGCTTTTTATATAATTGGAATTTAGATCTCATTTTGGGGTCAGATTCTGAATCTAATTATATATTGGGCTGGTGGGTGAATGGGTGATCGGATTTTGGTATGAACGCCGTGTTTTGACCAAGAGGGCCCGAGGTCGATTTTTGAACTTTTGGGAAGATTGATAGGAAATCTATAATAAAGCATGGGAATGGGATTGTTTAGCGTTTATTGTTGTTATTAAGTCGATTATGTATAGATACAACTGATTTGGAGCTAAATTCAAAAGGAAAGGCGGTGTTTGAGGCTTGAGTTGGCTGTGGAAGTTCGAGGTAAGTGTTTGGTCTAACCTTAGCTTGAGAGATTCGGAATTGTGTCCTATTTGCTACATGGTATTTATTGAGTACGACGTATAGGCATGGCGACAAGTATCTATACGTTAGTATCAAGCATGATCGTGGCTCTTAAAGTGAAATTGTTGTGTTCTTAATAAATACTATGAATGCCTAAGTTATGATTCTCTGTGTTGAGCAAGGATTATGATTCTTCTTGTGTAAATTACTTAAGATTGAGTAATGGTGCCAGTTGAGGAAGTTAGATGTTGGAACAAGTTTGGTTATATCTGATTTTTCCTCGTCGGGACGTATTTATTTATACTGTCGGTTTCTTTGACGGGATAGTGTTGTTTCTTTTTTGATCCCTTACCGGGACTCTCTTTGTGATTTGGTGTTGAATATATATTGATCGAGTTGTACGCCGCAACAATATTGTATTTGGATTGGGATGCAAGTCGCAACAATAATATAGTTAGATCGGGTTGCACGCCACAACAATAATATTATTGGACCGGGTTGCACGCCGCAACAATAATAAATGATATGGATCGGGTTGCATGCCGCAACAGTGTTATTATAATTTGGATCGGGTTGCGCGCCACAATAATTGATAATAAAAGTGCTTATTGATTAGTAACGAGTTCTTTTAATGTTTTGCCAGGAATTCTAAATTGCCTTTATGCTTTTCTCTTGAATTACTATTGATAAATGATATTCCCCCGAAGCATGTCCCCTTCCAATCTTTACTTGTTTATTTCTGTTTATTTTCCGTTGTACAATATTTATTTGCACAGGTTTATTTAGTAGTCTGGTTCTGGATGTCACGACCCCAAACCCAATTGTGATGGCGCCCAGCACACTGCTAGGCCAGCCTGACTAGTCAATAACAATAACGGATCTAGGAGCTCGCTTAATCCCATTTAAACAAATCAAATTATAAAGCAACAGAGAAATATATATATCGAAACGGGGAACCAAGTCCCAATGCATACCAACTCCCATAGACCGAAGGGTCAAGAGTCAAGAGCCTCTAAAGAACATAAGTGTAATAAGGTTTACAACCAAAGCTCGGTGCGGAAAGAAATAACAACATGAAAAGAAAAGACAGCTAGAAGGGGAGTCAGGTCCTGCGGACGCTGCAGCTACCTCGACTATCCCGCACAATGCCTCCGAGCGGCTACCGGATCAGGTCTGCTGGGAGGTACCTGGATCTGCACACAAGGTGCAGGGAGTAAAATGAGTACTGCCAGACTCAGTGGTAATAAACAAGGGTAAGACAGCGTAGATAAGAAATCCACAGTAAAGCACAATGTAAAGCTATAACCAAAACCCAGTAGCAGTTCAATATCAACAGTAAATAGCCAACAATATCAACAACAAGTATAACAGCTAGCAGGTGTAGCTAAATGCAATGCAATGCATGAAACGACCGCTACAGCGCGTAACCCGATCCAATTTGGGTACCCATGCTCACTGTGGGGGTTCAGACTCTTGTGGGGCTCCTACAGCCCAAGCACAATATTACTGCAGCGTGCAGTCCGATCCAACATATATACCGCTGTAGCGCACAGCCCGATCCACTACTAGTCAGCTAATATGCAAATGTAGCCTCGTAGTCTCAAAAGTGGTTTTGAAAACTCTTTTATCATTTTTCAGTTGAAAACAATAATATCAAAGTTCCAGAGATTGGAAATAACATGATAACAGTAATAGCTACGGAGTGGTAGTAAACTAGCATGTCAATATCACAAGACAATGATAACGATCCTCGTGGGATCCAATAACTGGCTCACAGCCCACAAGTATACTCAACAATCTAAGAAGGAGGTTTGATGGTTCAAGAGTAGCCAATATCACAATATAATATGCAACCATCCGAGAAGGAGGTTCAACGGCTCAAGAGTAGCCAATATCATAACATAGTGCCAACAGGTCGGACTAAGCCATAGTCCCCAATCACAATCGACCCCGCACTCACAAGAGAGTACGTGTCTCGCCACTATACAGCGTCACAAAGTGGTGTACCGGGGTTTCGAACCCACTGGTCATCACCCACATCTATTACTCACCTTAATATGCCCTTGCCACGAGAATCAAGCTCTGCACGCGTAGAATCTGATCAAATATAGTAGATACACAACAAATTAGGTCAATGGGACGACACCCAGTCAAAACAACTAAATTTACATCAAAATTCCCAAAGTTGCCCAAACCCGACTTTCGGTACGCTTCTCGAAAAATCACGAATTCGGACTCCATTTGCCCATTCAAAACCTTGATTTTCTAAAGTTCAAGCCTAGGGTTAAATCCTCTATGAATTACCCCAAATTACTCCATTTTCATGATATAATTGCATAATATTATCAATACTAATCATAAGATGAGTCCATAGTTGACTACTTGATGATTTCCCTTGAGTTTCTCTTCAAAATCGCCCAAATCACCTCAAAAGCCGAGACCCAAATGTGTGAAATATTTATGAAATTTTCTAACTTCTAATACAATTAACTCACTGCAATTTTCGCTTCTGCAAATAAAATTCCGTTCCTGCGAGCCCGTATCCGCGACCAGCTGGTCGCTTCTGCGATTCCAGGCCTAGCCGGCCAATTCCGCTTCTGCGAACATAGGACCGCTTCCGCACGTCCGCTTCCGCGAAAATATAACCGCTCCTGTGGTGACTTTCGCCCCTGCGCTCCAGAGTCCGCTCCTGCGGACTCGCCCAGGCGATCAAGAATCCGCTTCTGCAGACTTTCCCCTTACACATCAAGTCCGCTTCTGCGGTCACCCTCTCGCACCAGCGATGCCGCCTCAGCGGACATGGTGCCGCTTCTGCGAAGCCAAGCGCTTCTGCGCCCCATCGTCCGCTCCTGCGGACTCGCTCCTGCGCTCCCTTTTCCGCAGGAGCGAAAACAACAGAACCAGCAACATAATCTGCAATTCTTCCATATTTTCTCCCGTTTAACCATCCGAAAATACCCCGAGGCCCCCGGGACCTCATCCAAACACACCAACACATCCTAATACCTTATTCGAACTTGTTCCAATCCTCAAAACACGTCTAACAACATAAAAACCCATAATTCACATCGAATTCAAGCCTAAATTCCTTAAAACTTTCCGAATTACACATTCAATCAAAAACCCGACCAAACGACGTCCGAATGACCTGAAAATTTGCGGACATATCCAAAATCACATAACGAAGCTAGAGGAACTACTGGAATTCCATTCTGACCCCCGAATCAAAATCTCACCTACCATTCGGACTTCGCCAAAATTCAACCTTAGCCAATTGAAGCCTATTTCTACACCGGACCTCCAAATTCAATTCCGATCGCTCATCTAATTCACAAATCACCTCCCAAAACTAACCAAATCATCAGAATCCGATTCCGAGTCCTCTAACCAAATAGTCATCTCTAGGTTGACTTTCCATATTCAAGTTTCCTTCAAAAAGGCTATATGCCCAATTCACTCCTAACTCACCCGATAGATTCTAACACTGATATAAAAGCATAAAACATGCAATTACAATATAACAGGGTGGTAATTCGCGTGATGACGGGCCGGGTCGTCACATTCTCCCCCTCTTAAGAAAACGCTCTTCCTCGAGCGGGTCAAAAAACATACCTGAAGCCTCAAACAGGTGAGGATATCTGCTCTGCATCTCACGCTCGATCTTTCAAGTGGCCTCCTCCACGGGTGGACCCCTCCACTGAACCTTAACTGATGCAGTCTCCTTGGACCTCAATTTTCTCACCCGACGACCCAAAATAGCAATAGGCTCCACATCATAGGATAGATCACCATCAAGCTGAATGGTACTGAAGTCTAATACATGAGACGGATCCCCAATGTACTTCCGGAGCATAGACACATGGAATACCGGATGAACGCTGGATAACCTAGGCGGCAAGGCCAACTCATGTGCCACCTCTCCAACTCTCCTGAGTATCTCAAAAGGACCGATGTACCTGGGACTCAACTTTCCTTTCTTCCCAAACCTCATGACACCCTTCATAGGTGAAACCTTCAACAATACTCTGTCACCAACCATGAAAGACAACTCTTGAACTCTACGGTCCGCATAACTCTTCCGACGAGACTGTGCTGTACGAAGCCTCTCCTGGATCAACTTTGCTCTCTCCAGAGCATCCTGGACTAACTCAGTCCCTATCAATCTAACCTCACCAGGCTCAAACCATCCCACGGGAGATCTACACCGTCTTCCATACAATGCCTCGTACGGGGCCATCTGAATACTCGACTGATAACTGTTGTTGTAGGCAAACTCGGCAAGTGGTAGGAACTCATCCCACGAACCACCAAAGTCAATCACACATGCTCGCAACATATCCTCCAGAATCTGAATAGTACGCTCAGACTGCCCATCTATCTGGGGGTGGAATGCGGTGCTCAACTCAACCCGCGTACCCATCTCTCGCTGAAATGCTCTCCAAAATTGAGAAGTGAACTGAGTGCCTCTGTCGGATATGATAGGCAATGGGACCCCATGCAACCGGACAATCTCCCAAATAAAGATCGCTGCCAACCGCTCCGATGAGTAAGTAGTACTAACTAAAATGAAATGAGTTGACTTAGTCAGCCGATCAACAATCACCCACACAAAATCAAACTTCCTCGCTGTCTGAGGGAGTCCAGTAACAAAGTCCATAGTGATCCTCTCCCACTTCCACTCAGGAATATCAATGCGCCGGAATACGCCACCGGGCCTCTGATGCTCGTACTTAACCTGCTGACAATTGAGGCACCGTGCTACATGTCTGACAATGTCCATTTTCATCTTTCTCCACCAATAGTGTTGTTTCAAGTCTTGATACATCTTAGCGGCTCCTGGATGGATAGAATACCGCGAGCTATGGGCCTCCTCCAGAATCAACTCACGAAGGCCATCAACATTGGGCATACATATCCGGCCCTGCATCCTCAATACGCCGTCACTATCAATGGTGACATCTCTAGCATCATCATGCTGAACTCTGTCCCTCAGGACAGCCAAATGTGGATCATCATACTGGCGCTCACGAATACGATCATATAGAGATGACCGAGATACAACACAAGCCAATACCCTGCTGGGCTCCGAAATGTCTAACCTCACTAGCCGATTGGCTAGCACCTGAACATCATAAGCAAATGATCTCTCCTCAGCTGGAATATATGCCAAGCTCCCCATACTGACCGCCTTCCGGATCAAGAATCGGCCACCATATTGGCCTTCCCCGGATAATATAAAATAGTAATGTCATAATCCTTAAGCAACTCGAGCCACCTCCGCTGTCTCAAATTAAGATCCTTCTGTTTGAACAAGTGCTGGAGACTACGATGGTCGGTATACACCTCACAGGACACGCCGTACAAATAATGCCTCCAAATTTTCAAGGCATGAACTATGGCAGCTAGCTCCAAATCATGAACGGGATAGTTCTTCTCATGTGGCTTCAACTGCCGAGAAGCATAAGCAATCACCTTACCTTCCTGCATCAATACACAACCTATCCCCACTCTTGAAGCAACATAATACACCATGTAAGAACCCGAAGCTATTGGTAGTACCAACACTGGAGCCGTGGTCAAAGCTGTCTTGAGCTTCCGAAAGCTCTCCTCGCACTCATCCGACCACACAAATGGAGCACCCTTCTAAGTCAACCTGGTCAAAGGTGATGCAATAGAAGAAACTCCCTAAACAAACTGGTGGTAATACCCGCCAAGCCAAGAAAACTCCTAATCTCTGTAGCTGAGGATGGTCTAGGCCAACTCTGCACCGCCTATATCTTCTTCGGATCAACCTGAATACCATCACGAGACACCACATGTCCTAGAAATGCTACGGATTCGAGCCGAAACTCGCACTTGGAGAATTTAGCATATAGCTTCTCCTCCCTCAATCTTTACAACACAATACTCAAATGCTGAGCATGCTCCTCCTGACTACGGGAGTAGACTAGAATGTCATCAATGAACACAATCACAAATGAATCCAAATAGGGCCTGAACACACTGTTCATCAGATGCATAAATGTTGCCGGGGCGTTGGTCAGCCCAAAAGACATCACAAGAAACTCATAATGACCATATCTGGTCCTGAATGCAGTCTTCATAATATCCGAGTCCCTGATCTTCAGCTGATGATAGCCCTGAACGAAGATCAATCTTAGAAAACACCCTCGCACCCTGTAACTGATCAAACAAATCATCAATGCGCGGTAGAGGGTACTTGTTCTTCACCGTTACTTTGTTCAATTGCCTATAATCAATACACATTCGCATGGAACCATCCTTCTTTTTAACAAATAACACCGGCGCACCCCACGGGGACACACTAGGGCGGATGAAACCCTTATCTAGAAGCTCCTGAAGCTGCTCTTTCAGTTCTTTCAACTCAGCTGGTGCCATCCGATTAGGAGGAATGGATATGGGCTAAGTGCCCGGCACCAAGTCAATGCCAAAATCAATATCCCTGTCCGGTGGCATGCCCGACAGGTCTGAGGGGAATACATTTGGAAAATCCCTCACCACAGGTACAGAATCAATGCTAGGAGACTCAGCTCCCACATCTCTCACAAAGGCTAAGTACGACAAACACCCCTTTTCAACCATCTTCTGAGCCTTTAAGAACGAAATGACACGGCTAGGGATGAAATCAGTCGAATCCCGCCACTCAATCTGAGAAATACCAGGAATGGCCAACGTAATTGTCTTAGCATGATAGTCTAATATAGCATGGTACGGAGACAACCAGTCCATACCCAATATAACATCAAAGTCCACCATCCCCAATAATAGCAAATCTGCCTGGGTCTCCAAACCCCTAATAGATATAACACATGATCTATAGACATGATCCACAACAATCGTATCACCCACGGGAGTGGATACATGAACAGGTAAATCAAGATTACCACGAGTCGCACCCAAATGATGGGCAAAATAAGAGGACACGTAAGAATATGTGGACCCTGGATCAAACAGAATAGAGGCATCTCAGTGACAGACATAAATGATACCTGTAATCACTGCATCGGAGGCAACTGCATCACGCCTATCAGGGAGTGCATAGAATCGTGCCTGGCCTCCACCGGATCTCTCCTCGCCTCTAGGGCGACCACGAGAAGACTGACCTCCACCTCTACTAGCCTGAGATGGTGCTGAAGAGGAGGGCTGTTCCCTCTGCCGAGTCCTGTCCCTACGGAGTCGAGGGCACCGCCTCCTCATGTGGCCAAACTCACCACAATCATAACAAGCACCTGGTGCTGGAGAAGGGGACTGAAGGGAACCCCTCGCCGTAGAAGAACCCTGGGCTGAAGAAGTAGGTGCTGCACTCTCTGCTGGGAGGGCACTAAGTGATGACTGACCCTGCTGAAACCCCTGTCGACCACGACCATAAGAACCTTCGCCCTGCTCAGGGCGGCCTGAATGAGAAGGTCTAGATGAGCGACCTCTGCCCTGCTGGAAATGCCCTCTAAATGGAGCACCACTAAATCTGCCAGAACCACGAGGCCTCTTGGCCTCCCGCTCCTCCCTCTCTCGGCGATGATCCGCCTCAATGGAGCGTGCCATGTCCACAACCTGCTCAAAAGATGATGACAAAACTCTCTCTAGTCATAAGAATGCGGATAGAGTAGTTGAGGCCATCAATGAACCTCTTGATCCTCTCCCTATCAGTAGAGATCATCCATGTGGCATGCTTAGCCAACTGTGTGAATCTAAGCTCGTACTGGGTCACTGACATGTCGCCCTGGACCAACCACTCAAACTGGTGATGAAGCTCCTCACGACGGGACTGTGGTACATACTTCTCTAGGAAGAGAGTAGAGAAATGTTGCGTTGTGAGAGCTGCCGCTCCTGCAGGCCTACGCCTCTCAAACTCATTCCACCAATCAAATGCGAGACCAGTAAACTGAAAGGTAGTAAATGAAACTCTGCTGGACTCAAGAATACCAGCCGTACGCAGCATCCTCTGACACTTATCCAAGAAACCCTGGGCATCCTCGCCCTTAACGCCACTGAAATGGGGTGGCTGAAGTCTACCAAATCTCTCTAGACGACGCTGCTCGTCGTCGGGCATAACCTGAACCATATGCTCTGGAGCTGGTGCAACTGGAGGAATAACTGGTGCAACCACCTAAGCGGGGACTGCCTCTAGCGTCTGAAGTCCCTGAACAACCTGCTCAGGTGTGCGAGCCACAGGGGTCTATTGACCACCCCCTGTCTGAGATGTCGCTGCAGCAGCGGTAGCTGATACTACCCGAGCCAAATCAGAACACACCGATAATATCTGAGCAAGAGTCTCCTGAAGACCAGGAATAACAATAGATACAGTCTGGGCTTGAACTGGGGCCGCCGGAGCATCAACCACTGGGGGCTGCTCTTGAACAGGTACAACGGGCGGGTCAGCTGGCACTGCCTCAGCTGCCCTACCTCTACCTCTAGCACGACCGTGCCCACGGCCTCTAGCAGGTGGCAATGGAGGTCGTCCACCTCGTCCTGATGCTCGCGTTCTCACCATCTGCAAGAGAATAGAATATAAAAGTTCAGTTCTCATAACAACAAGATCGCACGACAGAGTTCAAGAAAAGTGAAGTGTTTCCTAAAGGTTCGGAGCCTCCCGAGGATAAGTACATGCATCCCCGTACTGATCCACAAGAATCTACTAACCGGCTCAAGACTCATGAGTCCTAGTAAACCTAGGCTCTGATACCAAGTTGTCACGACCCCAAACCCGATCGTGATGGCGCCCAGCACACTGCTAGGCCAGCCTGACCAGTCAATAACAATAATGGAGCTAGGAGCTCTCTTAATCCCATTTAAACATATCAAATTATAAAGCAACAGAGAAATATATATATCGAAATAGGGAACCAAGTCCCAATGCATACCAACTCCCATAGACCGAATGGTCAAAAGTTAAGAGCCTCTAAAGAACATAAGTGTAATAAGGTTTTCAACCAAAGCTCAGTGCGGAAGGAAAAAAACAACATGAAAAGAAAAGACAACTAGAAGGGAAGTCAGGTCCTGCGGACGCTGCAGCTACCTCGACTATCCCGTACAATACCTCTGAGCGGCTACCGGATCAGGTCTGCTGAAAGGTACCTGGATCTGCACACAAGGTGCAGGGAGTACAATGAGTACTGCCAGACTCAGTGGTAATAAACAAGGGTAAGACAGCGTAGGTAAGAAATCCACAATAAAGCACAATGTAAAGCTATAACCAAACCCCTGTAGCAGTTCAATATCAACAGTAGAGAGCCAACAATATCAACAACAAGTATAACAAGCTAGCAGGTGTAGCTAAATGCAATGCAATGCATGAAATGACCGCTACGGTGCGTAGCCCAATCCAATTTGGGTACCCGTGCTCACTATGGGGGTTAAGACTCCGTAGGGGTTCCTACAGCCCAAGCACAATATTACTGCGGCGTGCAGTCTGATCCAACATATATACCGCTGCGGTGCACAGCCCGATCCACTACCTGTCAGCTAATATGCAAATGTAGCCTCGCAGGCTCAAAGTGGGTTTGAAAACTATTTTATCATTTTTCAGTTGAAAACAGTAATATCAAAGTTCTAGAGAATGGAAATAACATGATAACAGTAATAGCTAGGGACTGGTAGTAAACTAGCATGTCAATATCACAAGACAATGATAACGATCCTCACGGGATCCAATAACTGGCTCACAGCCCACAAGTATTCTCGACAATCCAAGAAGGAGGTTTGATGGCTCAAGAGTAGCCAATATCATAATATAATATGCAACCATCCGAGAAGGAGGTTCAACGGTTCAAGAGTAGCCAATATCATAACACAGTGCCAATAGGTCGGACTAAGCCATAGTTCCCAATCACAATCGACCCCGCACTCACAAGAGAGTACGTGTCTCGCCGCTAAAGCCGAGACCCAAATGTGTGAAATGTTTCTGAAATTTTATAACTTCTGATACAATTAACTCACTGCGATTTTTGCTTCTGCGGATAAAATTCCGCTCCTGCGAGCCCGTATCCGTGACTAGCTGGTCGCTTCTGCGATTCCAGGCCTAGCCGGCCAATTTTGCTTTTGCGAACATAAGACCGCTTTCGCGTGTCCGCTTCCGCGAAAACATAACCGCTCCTGCAGTGACTTTCGCCTCTGCGGTCCAGAGTCCGCTCCTGCGGACTCGCCCAGGCGATCAAGAATCCGCTTCTGCGGACTTTCCCCTTACGTATCAAGTTCGCTTTTGCAGTCACCCTCTCGCACCAGCGACGCCGCCTCAGCGGACATGGTGCCACTTCTGCGAAGCCAAGCACTTCTGCGCCCCATCTTTCACTCCTACAGACTTGCTCCTGCGCTCCCTTTTCCACAGGAGAGAAAATAACAGAACCAGCAACATAATCTGCAATTCTTCCATACTTTTTCCCGTTTAACCATCCGAAAACACCCCGAGGTCCCCGGGACCTCATCCAAACACACCAACACATCCTAATACCTTATTCGAACTTGTTCCAATCCTCAAAACACGTCTAACAACATAAAAACCCATAATTCACATCGAATTCAAGCCTAAATTCCTTAAAACTTTCCGAATTACACATTCAATCAAAAACCCGACCAAACGACGTCCGAATGATCTGAAAATTTGCGGACATATCCAAAATCACATAATGAAGCTACAGGAACTGCCGAAATTCCATTCCGATCCCCAGATCAAAATCTCACCTACCGTTCGGACTTCGCCAAAATTCAACCTTAGCCAATTCAAGCCTATTTCTACACCGAGCCTCCAAATTGAATTATGATCGCTCCTCTAAGTCACAAAATCACCTCCCGGAACTAACCAACTCATCAGAATCCGATTCCGAGCCCTCTAACCAAATAGTCAACTCCAAGTTCACTTTCCATATTCAAGTTTCCTTCAAAAAGGCTATATGCCTCATTTTCAATCCAATTCACTCCTAACTCACCCGATAGACTCTAACACTAATATAAATGTATAAAACATGCAATTACAATATAACGGGGTGGTCACGTGATGAAGGGCCGGGTCGTCACACTGGACTTGTTACTACTTCGCCGGGGTTAGGCTGGAACTTACCACTATATGGGATTAGTTGTGCTAATGCTACACTCTACACTATGTGTAGATCCCGGAGCGGCAACTTTGGACCATAGCTTTGGGTGGGTTCCTTTAGTCCAGTCAGAGATCCTGAGGTAGTCCTGTAAGCATCCACATGCCCTGGCATTCTCCTCTATCCTTATATTCTATTTTCATTTACTTTAGAGACAGACCGTATCTTTCTTTTCAGACAATTCTATGTAGTATTCATAGAGGTCCGTGATATTGTGACACCGGTTCCTGGGAAAGATGTACTTGATATTGTTGTGCTTGTTCTTTTTGGATAATTTATCGTATTACATCTTCCACATATCTTTAATTATTGTCAATATTTCACTATTGATCGCATGATTTAAACTGTTAAAAAGGGTTAAATAAAAGAGTTAGCAAATCTATAATACTTGGCTTGCCTAGCTTTCACGAGTTGGTGCCATCACGACTCCCGAGGGTGAAAAATCCGGATCGTGATAAAAGTAAAGTCGTGGTTTGTACTAAATACCCCAAAACTTGTTTCATGGCCGTCTAATGAGATTAACCTGGATTGCTCGCATATCGACTCAATTTACTTATAGTACAAGGCATATCTGATCGTGTACAATTCATGATATACATTAAGCAACCCAACACACGAGCATAATCCAATGGATATGCTTTGGCCTTTTTTCTTTACTAATGCAAGATTCACGTCAATTGGAGTATTTGCAACTTTAAAGTCCAAGTGCTTGAATTTTTCAAGTACTGTCTTAATATAATGACATTGTGACAATGACAGACCTTGAGAAGTCTTAAGGATCTTAATTCCTAAAATTAAATCAGCAACTCCCAAGTCTTTCATATCAAACTTGTCTGTTTGCATGTGCTTAGTCGCATTTATGTTGACAATGTCATTACTCATTATCAGCATATCATCCACATATAAGCAAATAATGACTATGTGATTTAGAATATTTTTAATGCACACACATTTATCACATTCATTTATTTTAAAACTGTTTGACAATATTGTTTTGTCAAATTTTGTATTCCGTTGTTTGGGTGTTTGTTTTAGTCCGTAAAGAGACTTAACAAGTCTAAATACCTTCTTTTCTTTACCTAGAATCACAAATCCTTCAGGTTGTTTCATGTAAATTTCTTCCTCCAACTCTCCATTTAAGAAGGCTATCTTAACACCCATTTCATAAATTTCAAGACCATAAACTATAACTAATGCTACTAACGTTCGTATGGACGTAATTCTTCTAACTGGAGAGTATGTATCGAAATAATCAAGACCTTCTCTTTATTTGTACCCTTTAACCACAAATATTGCCTTAAATTTGTCAATAGTGCCATCATCTTTCATTTTCCTCTTAAAGATCTGTTTAGAACCCAACGGTTTATTTCCAGGAGGAAAATCAACCAATTTCCATCAATGGTTGTTCGGTATGGATTCTATTCACTATTGACTACCTCTTTCCAAAACAATGATTTCGCAGAAGACATTGCTTCTTTAAATGTTTGAGGCTCACTTTTTAATATGAATGTCATAAAATCTGGTCCAAATGAAGTGGACGTTCTTTGACGTTTACTACGTCTTGCATCCTCCACATTTATTGTACTTTCTTTTGTGTCTTCTCGAGGCTGTTTAGATCCTCCACTAATCGGCTCACATTCCTTTTTATACAGGTATATATTTTCAGATAACTCGACATTATCTGATTCTATAATCGTATTATTATGAATGTCGGGATTTTTTGATTTATGAACCAGAAATTGATATGCTTTACTATTAGTCGCATATCCTATGAAAATATATTAAATAGTTTTCGGTCCTATTTTTACCCTTTTGGGTTTATGAACTTTTACTTTTGTCAAATACCCCCACACTTTAAAATAATTCAAGTTGTGCTTCCTTCCTTTCCATTTCTCATATGGAATGGATTATTTTTTGCTATGGGGTACTAGATTTAGTATTCAGCTAGCCGTAAGAATGTCTTCCCCCTCTTTTAATGAATGATTCTTTCTTTTTTCAATCTTATTGGATTGGGGCGTGTAAGGGGCGTTGTTTGATGAATAATTCCATATTCTAAACATATTTGTTCAAAAGGAGCTTCATATTCACCACCCCTATCACTTCTTATCATTTTGATTTTCTTGTTAAATTGCGTTTTAACTTTAGTTTTGTATTGCTTGAATGTGTATATTGCTTCATCTTTACTATTAAGTAAGTAAACATAGCAATATCGAGTACTACCGTCAATAAAAGTTATGAAATACTTCTTTCCATTGCGAGATGGTATTGACTTCATGGCACAAATATCTGTGTGAATTAAGTCTAAATGATTTGAGTTACTTTCAACTGATGTATAAGGTTGTTTAACAAAATTAGATTTCACACATACTTGACATTTTTATTTGTCATATTAAACTTAGGCAATAATTCCAAATTAATCATTTTCTGCAAGGTTTTATAATTGACATGACCCAAACATATATGCCATAATTCATTTGACTCAAGTAAGTAAGACGAAGCTGAAAGTTTATTATTATTTTCAACAACTATCACATTCAGCTTGAAAAAACCCTTGGTGAGGTAACCTTTTCCTACAAATATCTTGTTCTTACTTATTACAACCTTATCTGATACAAATACAAATTTAAAACCATTCTTAACAAGAAGTCCAATAGAGACTAAATTCTTCCTAATCTTAGAAGCATGAAAGACGTTTTTCAAAGTTACCACTTTGTGAGAAGTTATTTTGAGAAATATCTTCCCACATCCTTCAATCTTGGCCTTAGCATCATTTTCCATAGAAAGCGTCTTATCGGGTCCAACAGGAGCAAAGTAGCAAAAGCTTCTCTAACAGCACAAACATGGCGAGTGGCTCCAAAATCAATCCACCACTCTTTAGGATTTTCCACCAAGTTGCACTCGGAAAGCATGGCACACAAGTCATCAACATCATCATGCTTATCAACTATGTTTGCTTGACCCTTCTTCTTCTCTTTCTCCGGAGCACGACACTTCATAGATTTGTGTTTGACTTTTCCAAAGTTGTAGTAATTTCCAGTGAACCGCTTCTTGCTTGGGTTGTATTTCGGTCTAGAAGCCTTCTTCCTCTTTTTATTCTCTTCAACAATATTTGCTCCCATTATTGTTGAGTTTCCACTGTCACACCTCCCTTTTTACTACCCCACATATATGTATGCCTGAAAAGAGGCTTTTGTACCGATCCATTTGGAAAGATACGTAGGGTATACCTCAATGTTAAAATGCCCGAGACGGATAAAATAACAAAATGGGAGGAGTTTTTCCACTTAAAGGACAATCAGTTCGGGATTTTTTGTTGAATTATCAGAGTCGCCACTTGGGAAGATAATGGTGTTCCAAGTCACCGGTTAATCCCGAATCCGAGGGAATTGACTCTGTTATTAAAGTACGCGAAACAAAGACCTGCATAAGGAACTCTGTTAACCCGGGAGAAGGTGTTAGGCATTCCCGGATTCCGTGGTTTTAGCACGGTCGCTCAATCATCGTTCTCGAATCTTGTTTGACTTTGTTATAGATTTTAACAATACGTATGTGCTTTTATTTTAACATTTTACAGAATTGCGACATCGCGAAAACACACCTCGAATCATACCGCAACCAGTACGCCTGTGACTTTTGGTACGTTTCGGCTTTGCTAGGATTTAGGATTTGAGTTGCACCAAGTGCACACTCGTTCATAAGGAAGGTATATTAAATCGTGCCTAGTAAGTGTCTAACGGCTTTTGATTATTTTTTGGGTGAGGCTATGGAGTTTTCTAGTATCCTTTCCGGGTCTATTTATGTATTATCTTATTACTAAAGGGGGCTCCGCTATTTAATGTCGTGCGAGGCTCATCCCAATTATATTTTAAGGCTCAATCTTAATAAGTCACTATATTTTGTGTCACTGTTTTTTCCTTAATCTATTTGCCATTTTGATATCAAGCCCAGGCCACTTTTATTTTCTTCATTGGGCCTGGGCTCTTATTTTCTTACTCAAACGGGCACTAGACCCTCCCAGGCCTTAAAGGCCCAGGTTGTCTTCGAGCTTCTGCTCATCAATCCAGTTGGCCTTGCACCATGGTTCAGGCCCACATTATATGTTGGGCCAAATCAGAATGGGATCACTAATGATAAAGCTAGAAATGATAAACACATAACAGAACAACTATAAATAAGCTGAGAATGAATTCAACTGCATCTTTATTCATAAAAAGGATAATCACTATACAAAGCTGTTAATGTTAACTATGAATTGTAACTATCTACTTGTACACAAGACTTAAATTAACAGACTGTCTCTAATTTCGACCTCCACTAATGAGTAGATACTAACATCTGAGTTGTTTACTAGTTGAAAAATCTAAGAAAAATGGGTCGATTATATGTGACGCTTAAAGAAAAGTCAAACTAATTACCTATTGATTATCTAAAACCGAGGTGGGTTATACACAGAGTTGCAATTATATCACGGGTTTTATTATGAGCTAAGCCTTTTTTATCACACATCTGGTTCTAATTAAGTTGTTATATTGCCTAATTACTTCCCCTCTTAAACTTACTCGGATCTGAGCCTTGATTTCCAAACAAGCTAATTACGAAAACAGTCTAAACATTCAGTGGTATAACTCGAATACCTACATCTAAATGGCTCAAAGACTTTAGCATAATTAAACTACTGATTTTACTACAGCTTAGCTCATTACAAAGTCATTAAACCCCAATTATGAAAGAATTACGGCTTGATCTATCATTTCTTCTTCAAATCTTACTTATGTCTAAATGCGGATTCATGACAGGTGGTTAGCTATGTGATTTTAGTTTACGAAAACTACTGTGAAGATCAATTAATGGTTTGAAACTGTGATTAATTAACTTATGTTTTAGTGTTTTACCTATTTAAACTAGGTGAGATGCTATTATGAATATGCTACCACTACAATACTAGCTATTACACTGCTTGTGTTTGTTTTTCTACTATTACACACTATGCTACAATTAACTATAGATCTATACTAATACTAGGTAACTAATGACAGTATCGAAATAAAAATACATAACAACACAGGAATTTAAACTGGAACTTCATTCTTATTTCAGCAAATCATCAATTACAGCTTCAATTGATCAGAAATGTACCTGAATCAGCAAGAGGAACCAATGAGTCTAGGGGATCCAAGCAAGTAAGTAACAACAAATGCAACAGTGATGGTTGAATATCAATGAATAGAAGACCACAGCAACATCAAGAAGAGAAGTCCAAACAGCACTCGAGCAAAAACCCAGAAGAACAGATGAATACCTAAAGGTTCTCACTCGAAATAATGCAGGAAAACTTGTTTGCTAATTACTATTTTTACTCTCTGAACTTTCCTTCAAAATCCAGCCCTTAATTCAGTCTTTTTAGGGGTATTTATAGCTGTAGGAAGGGCTGATGACTTGGGGAGAAAGAATGAGATTAAATCCCACTTCTCCCTCTCTTAAAATTATTAAACTTACACTTAGACCCCTATTTCAGTTATCAAATCCCTTCCAGCATGTGCTGGAAGGTTCTAATAGATTCCTTTTGAGGCTTTTTACCAAGGTATCCCTAAGGGTTAAAGATTTTTACAGATTTCCCATTTTAGGAAGACCATTATACCCTTAAACTTCTGCAAAATTGCAGAAATCTGGGGTACAAATGACTCCCATACCCTTATATGTTCTGAATAATTCACCACTTTACCAAATTGACTTCCTTTTGTACCCTTAGTGATTTTGTTGATTTACCTGACCTGCCTAGGTCAGGTATTCAGCACTTATTTAACTAATGGCCAGTCCTTGCATTGGTATTTAAGGACTGGCCAGTTCTACTATTTAAAACCTAGCCACTTTTGTTTCATTTTCAGTTAATTAACACTTTATTTCAATTTTAAAACTAATTGCAGGACTAGCATGCTTTATTGTTGTCTTTTTAACCTATTTAATTTTTAGCCAGTCTCAAGTTAAGACTTGGCTTGGGTAATTGAACCCATTTGCTGAACACAGTTGGGCCCAAAACCTTTGCAGGCTTAGCCACTTGTGGTTCAGGGCTCAAATGAGCCTTGGCAAGTCTGAATTTGCAGACATAGCCAATCTTTTGCATAACTGACCTATTTAACCGAAACACAGGTTGGGCTAAGGTCTTTGCAGACCTAGCCACCTGAGATTCAGGGCTCAAATGAGCCTTGGTGAGTCTGTATTTGCAAACTTAACCAATTTTTGCACAACTAGCCCTTTTGAGGTAGGCCAGTGTGCTGGGCCTTGTAGAGTTGGTCAATTTGCAAAATTGACCACTCTTTGGTCACTTATTATCTTATAGCTTATATTTGTTTGATTATCAGTCTTAAACCTATTTCAAAACTAACCATGTTTAGGGAACCTAGCACTAGCAGCTATAACCAATCCCCTAAAGTTAATGAGTGTTAATCAAATACCCATACTAACAGGAACTACTGAAAACTTAGTCATTTTCAACATGTATTGCACACATAGCCACATAAGATCAAACAATATGCATCAATCAATCAAAAATCAGAAGGGGAAATTTGATAGGGTTGAATCTTAATTAATCAGTTCACATTACCCAACTTCATGTGACAAAGTGTCAATCAATGTTAATTTAGACTTAATTACAAGCAGTTCATGTCAGATGACATTTGAAAAATCTCAGAACCTTTAAAGTTCATGGCATAGACACACATGAGTCAAACTCTAACAAACAGTCAACAAGAAGAATTTAAGCATGGCTCACAAGAATCAGAGGATCTATGATATCACTTAGACCCACTAAATTAACCTATTTTCAATGCAGGTCATGACAGACAAGATGAAGAATGTAGAACAGAAGGACATGGAGAAGATAATGAAGAAAGAATCATTAAAATGCATGTGAAAGGCCATTGAGGGTGTTATTAGAGTAAAAAACCCCCTTAAGTAGGCATGAGAATAAAACTGTTTACCCTAGAATCTTAACTAAGAAGAGAGAACAGTAGAAAACATGGCAAGCTGAATAGAATGAACCCCACTTGAGAGTTTAAACAACTAAGCTAAAGCATGAAGGGAGGCAAGAGAGATATCTAATTTTAAAAGACGAAGTGTTGCAAGCTAAACAAATAAGAGAACTCTAACTATAACCAAGAGTGAAGAATACACAGGGAAGAACAGTCAGGATATCATGAAACTTTAACAAAGGTGACTTAATATGAAGATGAAAAGAGAACAAAAGTTAAGCTGGTGTCAGAACTAAGCATGCATGACAATAGAAGAAAAGCTATACTATAAGAGCCAAACAAATCAAAGACTATATGGTTCACAATATGAAGAAGAGAAGAGAATCAAGGTAGCTTTTGACTCAGCAGAAATAGAACATGACTTGAAACAAACAAACAGAATAACAAATATATAAGAGATGAAAAAAGAACCCCTAATACTAAACAGATGTAGTCATGGGATCTCAAGATCTAAAGAAAAAAAAACAGAAAAACATACAAGAATACACAAGATGAAAGATATGAAACAAGAAAAGATGAACAGATAAACAGGCAAAAGATACGAAAGATGAGCAAGTTAAAAACCCTAAACTAACAGATGAAGCACAAGATATAGAGAATCTACAGAATATAAAAGACAGATAGAAACATAAATATGAAAGATGAACAGACAAATAGAGAAAGCAGAATAAAACATAAAAAGGCGGGAGTACTTAGCTTAGCAGGGCCTGTCCCCTCAGCTTTCCCCTTTCACTCTTCTCTTTCTTTTCAGTCTTTTCCAGACCTTTTGTTTCTTTCTTTCATTTTTTCTCACTTTTTCTTTCTGTTTTTTTTTTAGACTTCAAGGTGAAGTCTTTTAGGTTTTTGGTTTGTGTGTGGTGTTTGGAGAGGGTAAAAGATTGGATCTTGGTAGGGGTTTGAGTTTTGAGTCGCGCGACTGTATTTGGGATATTCGAACGGTTGTGGGTAGATTCGAGGGAGGTGAGTGCTATGGTTGGGTAGATTGGACCAAGATGGTCCTTTTGGCATTAGTTTAAAGGAAAGATTCATACTTTTGGTGGTCACCGGTGGTAGGTTCCGGTGACCGGATTATCAAGAACGAGGGGTTTCCAAGTTTTCTAGGGTTTTGAGGTGGAGAAGAAGGAGAAGAGGAGAAGGGGAGGTGAGGAGATGGTCGGAGACCACCGTGGGAGGTGGTGGCCTCCATGGCCGGCTAAGGTTTCAGGGGTGATGAAGGAGAAGACGAAGGAGAAGAGGGAGGGTTTTGGAGGCGACTAGGGTTAAGGGAAGTTGAAAAATGGCCGGTTCTCTCAGACATAAGCCTTTTATAGGCGGGGAGTATAAGGTGATCTTGGCCGTTGGTTTGATGGAGATCAACGACCCTCAGCAGCGTTAATAAAACGACGTCGTTCGATCGTTAATGAGATCAAAGGTCTCTTCCGTCAGATTATTCTAAACGGACGGCTCAGATCAATCCTATTTAATTAATTAAACCATTAATTTCAGCCAATATTTTCGACTGTTGGATTCAGCCTGATGGACGGCTGAGATCCCTATCCTCTCAATGAACCGGACCTAGCCTTTGGGCTGGTGCATTTGGGCCTTTTAATTTAATTCTTTTGGCCCAAAGTGATTAAACCCACATATATTTTTGTATTTTCTGATTATTTTAATTATTTTTATGCACTTTCTTTTTGTATTTTTGTTTTTTTTCTTTTGTATTATTTAAATTATTCAATTCCCTACTTGCACTAATTTTTTAATATTTTTTTGGCAATTTTGTTTTCTAATTTCTACTATTAATGCTCTTTTTATTGATTTTCTATTAACTACTTAATTCAACATGCATGTATTGAACCTATTTTTTGATTTTCTAATTTTAACTATTTAAACACATAAAAATGCATTCAATTTCAAACAAGACATGCAATTACACTCAAAAAAATTATTTTATTTTAATTTTGGAATTTTGTTTATCTAGTGCAAAAATCATGTGCTCACAGCTGCCCCTATTTGCTCGGGAACACGAAGAGTTTCAGTGCAAAGACAAGTGAGTAATAATGAGATTTGCATGTTGGCATATTCCGTGAAAGCATTTTGGAAAACCTTTTGACCGCACCCTGTTTTATAGGTTTCCTACATATCCTGGGCTAAACAGGAATCAGGTCAGTGTAGTTCGGGAAGGTCTGGCAGTTAAAAACTACCAGACTCACTGTTGCATTGGCACTGTTGAGACTTGCTGACTTACTCATTATTACACCGGGGGAGGGGGGGTAAAATGTAAAATCTAAGAAGCTATTCTAAACTATGATTCTACAAATTACAATAGTTCCTATCTAGCTCCTTGTTTGCTCTTCTTTATCTCTTTTTCTTTGATTTTTCTGTGATGCTGACTCTCTTTTTTGTAGATTTTCTTTTTCTTGCTTCCCCCTCTTTTTTTTGATTTTCAATGATATTTCTTGCCCTTAAGCTGATGCCTGCTCAAAACAAAACAAAAACAACAAACTTTTTCTTCTGCCCCAGTATGGGCTTTTCAGGTTACGGTGTTACTCATGTTAGCTAACACAAAGCAGAGTTGCAAAAATAAAAATTGCAGAAAAGTATTCCCTTGTTATCCAGGTGGGCGCCCGATGCATGAAATTAAAATTTGCAGAAAAATTATTCCCTTGTTAACAGGTGGGCGCCTGATGCAAAAAATTAAAAATTTGCAGAAACATATTCCCTTGTTATCCAGGTGGGCGCATGATGCAAGAAATTAAAAATTTGCAGAAAAATATTCCCTTGGTATCCAGGTGGGCGCCTGATGCAAGAAATTAAACATTTGCAGAAAAATATTCCCTTGTTATCCAGGTGGGCGCCTGATGCAAGAAATTAAAAATTTGCAGAAAAATATTCCCTTGTAATCCAGGTGGGCGCCTGATGCAAGAAATTAAAAATTTGTAGAAAAATATTCCCTAGTTATCCAGGTGGGCGCTTGATGCAAGAAATTAAAAATTTGCAGAAAAATATTCCCTTGTTATCCAGGTGGGCGCCTGATGCGAGAAATTAAAATTTGCAGAAAAATATTCCCTTGTTATCCAGGTGGGCGCCTGATGCAAGAAATTAAAAATTTGCAGAAAAATATTCCCTTATTATCTAGGTGGGCGCCTGATGCAAGAAATTAAAAATTTGCAGAAAAATATTCCCTCAGTTTCATAACTGGGGAGTGGATTTTGAAGATGATACTTTCCTCTTGTTTTTGGTATTTTCTTTGACTGAGTGACTTTCACCTGTGAATTCCTTCACTTATTGCCGAACTTTCTTTTTTTTTTTTTTTGGTGTTTTCTATCTTTCCACATTGGTCACATTCACTTTAAAGTGATTAGTGGCTTTTTGTTCCTGTCTAAATCATGAAACAAACATTTATTAGATATAAATTGCTGGCAACTGGCATTTTTCGTCCCTGCCTCTTATTGCTTTCCTCTTTTTGCTTTTTTCTCCCACTGTGTTGTCTTTCAGTTGACTATCTCCTCCGAGCTCTTGTTGTATTTTCTTGTTTTTTGCTTTTTGTTTTCTTTTCTTTTGGCTTTGTTTGCCAAACTCCTTTATTTCCTCCCCGCCTCTTTTCCTTTTCTTTTCTGATCCAATGTTATTTCAGCATCTTATCATCGGAGCTGGTAGTTAGCTCTCAAAAAGGCAAATAATGAAATGCAGAAAAATGAAAGAGGGTAAGGGTTCTTCGGAGAAGTGGTAGAACTTATCTGGGTATATTGGCTGATTCCGTTGACCATGCCATGTATTAAACTCCGTCCCAGTTTGTTCAACCCATTATTCGGTCTCCAGATTGTTTTCGACCCAAACCGATGCTATTTTTCGTTGCCTCTTTTTCTTTTTATGGTAATCATCACGATCGCCTTATGGTGCCTCGAAAGGTTTTCACCAATAAGACCCTCTCATTTATTTTCTCTCAGCCTTACAATCGCCCTGCAGTGCCATTAAAGGTTTTCACTGACAAGACTCTCTCATTTTATTTTCTCTCAACCTCACAGTCGCCTCACGGTGCCGGTTAATGTTTTCACCGATGAGACTCTCTCATTTTTTTTTCATTTTTTCATTTTTCCCTTTTGTCTTTTGTTTTCTATACCACGGGTGTTGTCCAATGTTTCGTTCTTCCTTCATTTCGTTGCATTCGTTATTCTCTTGAAATTGATCAGAAGGTCTTTCTTTGGACTGTAACGTGGCTTTTGGATGGGTTAAGAAAGAAAGGTATAAAGGATCAAAATCTTACGAGGGTTTAAAAATATTTACAACTCTCGAAATTATAAAACATAACTTCTGCCCCAGTTTCAATATGTGGGGGATTTTTGGATTTTTCCTTTATTGTGACTGAACCTCTGTGAGGCTGCCTACGTACCCTTTTGGGATCAAGTCAAACGTAGTTCATTACTACGCCATTAATTAATGAATTTCTTTTTGACTTTTTCCCGATTTCTTTATCTTTTTCCCTTTTCTTTTTTCATTTTTCTATTCATTTTTCATCATCATTTTTTTATTTTCATTTTTTTCTTTTTCTTTCTTTTTTTTTATTTTCATTTTTTTTCTTTTATTGTGCCATAAGCAATTCCGAGAGAGGGGTATGAAAGAATATATCGAACACGGCTCAAAGGGGATGTCAATGGATAAAGTGTTTGGATAGAGAATAAAATGCCTTCGTCATTTCAATTCCAAAATCACAACAAAATACAATCATACAATTGAAAAGGAATCATACATAGTATCTTTTGACCGCATCTGAATTGATAGCAGTTTTTACGCACTTCCCTTCAACATTTGTCAAATATAATGCCCCATTAGACAATACTCAGGATACTACAGATGGTCCCTGCCAGTTTGGCCCAAATTTGCCCTTTGCTTCGGCCCACTGCGGTAAGATACGCCTCAATACGAGTTGCCCAACTTCAAACATTCGAGGACGCACCTTTTTATTATATGCTCTGGCCATTCTCTGTTGATACAATTGCCCGTGGCAGACTGCGGCAAACCTCTTCTCGTCGATTAGACTTAATTGTTCCAGACGAGCTTTTACCCATTCTGCGTCATCTATTCCAGCTTCGGCTATGATTCGCAATGACGGTATCTCTATTTCCGCGGGTATGACAGCCTCTGTCCCGTACACCAATGAATAAGGTGTAGCACCGGTAGACGTGCGCACTAATCTGCGATAACCCATAAGAGCAAAAGGTAACTTCTCATGCCATTGTCTGGATTCCTCCACCATTTTCCTGAGGATCTTCTTTATATTCTTGTTTGCGGCTTCTACTTCCCCATTTGCCTTTGGCCTATATGGAGTGGAATTGCGATGTGTGATCTTAAATTTCTGGCAAACTTCCGCCATGAGATGACTGTTCAGATTGGCTCCGTTATCTGTGATGATTACCTTGGGAATTCCGAACCGGCATATGATATTTTTCATGCACAAAATCCACCACAGCTTTCTTTGTCACTGCCTTGAACGTCTTTACCTCAACCCACTTAGTGAAGTAGTCAATCACAACCAAAATGAATCTATGCCCATTAGAAGCTGCTGGCTCTATTGGTACGATAAAATCCATGCCCCAGGCAACGAATGGCCAGGGTGCAGACATCGTATGCAATTCATAAGGTGGGGAGTGAATTAGATCTCCGTGTACTTGGCATTGGTGGCGTTTCCTCACATACCTGATACAATCTCGCTCCATGGTGAGCCAATAATACCCGGCTCTCAAAATCTTCATTGCTAAGATATACCCGCCCGCTCATATGGGGTCCACAGGCTCCAACATGCACCTCAATCATAATCTTGTCGGCTTACTGCGCATCCACACACCTCAATAATCCCAGGTCTGGTGTTCTTTTATATATGATTCCTCCACCGAGGAAAAAGCCATTAGCCAAGCGTCTTACAGCTCTTTTCTGATCTCCGGTGGCTTGTTCCGGGTATTTGCCTGCCTTCAAGTATTCCCTGTTGTCGTGATACCACTGTTCTCCGTCTAATTCTCCTTCCACAGTAAAACAGTAAGCATTTGGATCACGTACCTGGATCTGGAGTGGATCTATATAGGATTTGTCCGAATGATGTAACATGGAGGACAGTATGGTAAGATCATCTGCAACCTCGTTGTGCATTCTTGGGATATGTTTGAATTCTATGGACCGGAATCTTTGGGACAACTCATACAAATAATGCCGGTAAGGTATCAATTTCAAATCCCTTGTCTCCCATTCTCCCTGGATTTGGTGTATCAAAAGATCCGAGTCACCCATGACCAAAATCTCTTGAACACCCATGTCTATTGCCATCCTCAATCCCAAGATACACGCCTCATATTCGGCCATATTGTTGGTACAGAAAAATCGAAGCTGAGCAGTGACGGGATAGTGTTGACCCGTTTCTGAAATGAGTACTGCTCCGATACCAACTCCTTTACTGTTAACGGCTCCATCGCAATACATCTTCCATCCTGGATTTTCGCCCCGTTCTATTTCTTCGATATTCATTGCCTCCTCATCCGGAAAATATGTCTTTAACGGCTCATATTCATCATCCACAGGATTTTCCGCCAAGTGATCAGCAACTGCTTGCGCCTTCATCGCCGTACGAGTTACATAAATGATATCAAATTCTGTGAGCAGAATCTGCCATTTAGCAAGTCTTCCTGTAGGCATGGGATTCTGGAATATATACTTCAAAGGGTCCAACCGTGATATCAAGTACGTGGTATATGCTGACAAGTAATGCTTCAGTTTCTGGGCCACCCAGGTCAATGCACAACAAGTTCTTTCTAGCTAAGTATACTTTACCTCGTAAGATGTGAATTTCTTACTAAGGTAATATATAGCCTGCTCTTTCTTGCCCGTCTCATCGTGCTGCCCTAGCACACTACCAAAAGAATTGTCAAGCACTGTCAGATATAAGATCAAAGGTCTTCCCGGCTCTGGAGGAACTAGCACTGGAGGATTTGCTAAATATTCCTTGATTTTGTCGAAGGCTTCCTGACATTCATCGGTCCATTTCACCGCTGCATATTTCTTTAACAACTTGAAGATCGGCTTACATGTTGATGTCAATTGAGCGATGAACCGGCTAATATAATTCAGCCTTCCCAATAAGCTCATTACTTCCTTCTTGTTCTTCGGCGGAGGTAAACTCTAGATGGCTTTGATATTTGATGGATATAGTTCAATACCCCGCCGACTCACTATAAACCCCAACATCTTCCCTGAAGGCACTCCAAAAGCGCATTTTGTAGGATTGAGTTTAAGATTGTACCTCCGGAGTCTCTCGAAAAACTTCCTCAAATCCCTCACATGATCATGTTGCTTCTTGGACTTTATGATGACATCGTCCACATACACTTCGATTTCTCAATGCATCATTTCATGGAACATTGTGGTCATTGCCCTCATATAAGTAGCTCCGGCATTCTTCAACCCAAACGGCATCACCCTATAGCAATATGTTCCCCAAGGTGTAATGAGGTTTTCTCTGCATCTTCTTCGTCCATTAGAATCTGGTGATAACCGGCATAACGATCTACAAATGAACCGATCTCATGCTTGGCGCAATTTCGATCAATATGTGGATGTTCGGCAATGGGAAGTCATCCTTTGGACTGGCTTTTTTAAGGTCTCTGTAATCCACACACACCCTGGTTTTTCCATCTTTCTTTGGGACCGGCACAACATTTGCCAACCAGGTGGGGTACTTAGTAACTCGTATGACCTTATTCTCAAACTTCTTATTCACCTCTTCTTTTATCTTCACGCTGATGTCCGTTTTGAACTTTCACAACTTTTGCTTCACTGGCTGGCATTCAGGATAGATAGGCAACTTGTGTACAACCAAGTCAGTACTAAGTCCGAGCATGTCATCATAGGACCAAGCAAAGATGTCCTTGAATTCATGCAGCAACCTTATCAACTCCTCCCTGAGGGAGGTTTCCAAATGAACACTGATTTTCGTTTCCTAGACATTATATTCGCTCCCTAAATTGATGGATTTTGTCTCACTCAAGTTCGGTTTGGGTTTTTCCTCATATTGGTTCAGGTCCTTACTTATTTCCTCCAGGGTTTCCTCGTCCTCATATTCTATCTCGCTATCATTCTCAAATTCTTGTATGATAATTCGATTGTCAGAATTGGGCCGGAAATTCTTCATGCATGACATGTCATCAGAATCAGCACATATGGAACTGCACAAAAGAAAAGATAAAAAAATAAGGCAAAAATGAAGAAAGAAGAAAAACTGCATTTCATTGATATCTCAAAGATGAACAAAGTTTCGGGTAAATTTTGATTTTCATGGGGGTAGAGGACTACAGAAAGTAAAATTGCTTTTTCGGGGAAATGATGATGAATTTCAAAAGCTAACTACCAAGACTCCTTCCTGATTGGGAAAGGAGTGGCTTCCCAGTTGTTGAGCATAACACCAGATCCCACGAACTGAACGTCCATCCTGCTAGTACCCTCTCCCATTTCTACCATGTTCACATCCCTAAATAACATTTTGAACCTTATCAAGAGCTCCTCATTAGGTCTGGTCTCAATATACCTAGATGCAGCAGATGTCGGATGTTTAGTACCAGGTTTGGCAAAGGTGTCAGATAGTTTGGGGATGGGTTTAGGAAGGGCCCAATTTTTCTTTTTAGTTTTTTGGGCTTTTTGGATGTCGGCATAGGTGGGTTTGAATCCCAAGCCGAAGGTGTCTTTGTTCACTGGCAGCTGGACTGGTTGAGTGATTCCTTGAAAAGCTTTCCCTAGTCCTTTTCCTGGTGTAAAGCCATTCTTAATCATCTCCCGGGCTACCATCACAGCAGGAGGTGCCACTGTAGGGATTGGCAGTTTCTCACCCTCAGCAATCTTGTTCACTGTTACAGTATCTGTCACCTGGTATACCCAAGGACATTTGTCTCCATCGACATCATCAAATGGCATTATGACATTGCAGGTGTCTCCCTTTCCATGCACTACGACTTCTTGTTGCTCCCATTCAAAGTTGACCATTTGGTGCAAGGATGACGGCACGGCTTTGGCTGCGTGGATCCATTGTCGACCCAACAATAGATTATAAGACACAGCAATGTCTAACACCTAAAACTCCATCGTAAAGTCCACAGGCCCGATGGTGACCTCCAAGATGATATCCCCCAAAGTGTTCTTACGTCCTCCATCAAATCCTCTCACATTCACACTATTTCTTCGGATTCTATCAGGACTGATATTCAGCTTCCAAGAGTCAACAGCGGGCAAATGTTTGCACTTGAGCCATTATCTATCAACACCAGGGTGACCACTGACTCCTCGCTTTTCATTGTGAGATAAAGCGCCCTATTATGTTCAGTCCCCTCAATGGGCAATTCACTGTCTGAGAATGTAATCTTGTTGGATTCAAAGATCTTGTTGGTAATCTTTTCGAGATGACAAACCGAGATCTTCTCAGGGACATGCGCCTAATTCAATATCTTCATCAGTGCTTTTCTTTGTTCCTCTTGTGCAGGTGTCTTCCTCAACTGTTCCACTATAGAGTAGTCCTGAGATTTTATCTTCTTGAGGAACTCTTCTGCTTCTTCTTCGGAAACATGCTTCTTCATTTGACTTTCTTTCACCACCTTCATTTTTCTTAACTCTTCCGGGGCAAAGCACCTCCCGTAATGAGTTAGATCGTGCATCTCGTTGATCTCTCCAGTCACTTCTTTCCCTTTGTACACTACTGCCACCTTGTTGTAGTTCCAAGGTACAGTCTTGGTATCTACCACCGACATCTGTACCACCGGTCATATGATTACCGATTCTGTAATGACCCGGCCCGTCGTTACGGGAATTTACCACCCCGTCATGTTGCAATTATATTTTTATGCTTTTATATCAGTGTTATAGCCTATCGGGTGAGTTAGGAGTGAATTGAATTGAAAATGAAGCAAATAGCATGTTTGAAGGAAGTTTGAATATGGAAAGTCAACCTAGAGTTGACTATCGAGTTAGAGTGCTCGGAATCAGATTCTGATGATTCGACTAGTTTTGGGGGATCATTTATGACTTAGGAGAGCAATCGGAATTGAATTTGGAGGCCCGGTGTAGAAATAGGCTTGAATTGGCTAAGGTTGAATTTTGGTAAAATACGAACGGTAGGTGAGATTTTGATCCGGAGGTCGGAATGGAATTCCGACAATTCCTGTAGCTTCATTATGTGATTTTGGATATGTCTACAAAATTTCAGGTCATTCGGACGTCGTTTGGTCGGGTTTTTGATGGAATGTGTAATTTGGAAGTTTTGAAGAAACTTAGGCTTGAATCCGTGTGTAATTGGTGATTGTGATGTTTAGGATGGTGTTTTTATGATTGGAACAAGTTCGTATAGTATTTTGGAGTATGTTGGTGGTTTTCGTTGGGGTCCCGGGGGCCTCGGGAGGATTTCGGACCATCAATCGGGCATTTTGAACTTGGAAAGGTCTGCTGTAAATTGCAGGTTGGTGCAGCAGGCATTAAGCCTTCGCGTTCGCGTGGCCCAGGTCGCGTTCGCGAAGGCAGGGCAGGCTAAGGCATCGCGTTCGCGATCAGGCTGTCGCGTTCGTGTAGGCAAGGTTGGACGAAGCTTCGCATTCGCGTGAAGGATGGACGCGTTCGCGTAGAAGAAATCCGGCGGCTGGGAGAATTGAACTTCGCGGACGCGTGATAGGGCGTCGCGTTCGCGATGAAGTAATCGTACAGGCCATCACGTTCGCGTGAGAGACATCGCGAACGCGTAGAGTTAAATTCCCAGGCAGTGAGTTTAATTGCAGAACAGAGGGCTTACGAGTTCATATACCCAAAACACCATTTTTGAGCCCTATAGAGAAGAAATCACGGGAAAACGCCTGGGAAATCATCGGGTATTCATCGGAGGTAAGTTTCTTGACTCAAAAACATCATTTTATGGTAGAATTAACATCAATCTTCATGAATTTGGGTAGAAATTGTGAAGGATTGTGGCCTAGATATTGAAAACGAAAATTTGGATTTTGAAAGGCCAATCAAACTCCGATTTTGGTAAATTTTATATGTATGGACTCGTGGCGAGACGAGGGTTCTGGAAATATGAGTTTCAAAATTTTTCGAGATGTGGGCCTGGGGCTCGGGTTTTGCAAATTTCGTGATTTCTGATATCTTTCGAGTTCTTTCGACTGGGTGATGTTCCATTAGCCTATTTTGATATATTTGTGCTGATTTGTGCTAGTTTTGACGTGCGTAGATGCCGGTGCGAGGAGCTAAGGCGTCACAGATGTGAGCTTTCGTCGGTTCGAGGTGGGTAATACTTGTAAATGATGTCCTGAGGGTTAGTAAACCCCGGACTTGCACATCTTAGTGCTGTGTTGAGGTGACTTGCACGCCGGATAACCGGCGTGGGGTAGAGCACCATTGGGGATTGTGACTTGGTCCGTCCCGCGTAATAAATAATAACACCTAATTGTTGAAATTAATTGGACTAATTATCATGTTTGGGCTTCATGCCGATTATTTGAATCCTTCAGGGATTGGTATCACTGTTTTGCTAACACTGTGCATATTTTATTCTAAATTTAAGGTTTAAAATGGAATTTTTGCTATTCAACATTTTTATAAGGTTATGAATAACTTGAACAAGGTCTTAATAACATTTTTAGATGTGAGCTAATATGATATTGTTGCCCGTAGGGCTTTTCTTGATTATTTGTTAGACTGATTGGGGCCGAGGGCCATATGTTAGGGCATGATATTTTATGTGAGCATATGCATACACATGCATGGATCGGACTGCACGCCGCAGTGGTATACGGATCGGGCTGCGCGCCGCAGCAGGTGTGATATTAATATTGTGCTTGGGCTGTAGGAGCCCTTCCGGAGTCTGAACCCCCACAGTGAGCACGGGTACCCAAATTGGATCGGACTACACGCCGTAGCGGTCATATGCATTGCATGGCATACATATATTGGTTTACGTGTACTACATGGCATAACATTCAATACTCATACATTACAGGCACACATGCATTAGTTGCCTTATTGACCAGATCTCTTAGTGTAAATTGATAAGGAGTCTGAGCCCGAGGGGCTGATTTGAGTGCGGACTTGCACTGCTTGAGATTGTATCCAGGTATTGGTATATTATTATGAAACAAAGTAGCTAAAATTGAGATTTCTAAATTATCTACTCACATATGCTTGAACAGAATAAAAAGATAGTTCTGTATTGTGTAGCATGAGATAATGCCTATCGTGGTTTTCTTCCCTTTAGCATTATTTACTTATACCACTGAGTTGGAAGTACTCACACCCGACTCCCCGCACCTTGTGTGCAGATCCAGGTACATCACAACAGAGCTGATTCTATAGCTGCTCGGGAGTGCATTTGGACAGTCGAGGTAGCTGCCAGCATCCACAGGACCTGATTCTCCAGTTTGTCTGTATTTTTGTTCTGATCATCCCACACTTGTGCGCAGTTATATTCACTATTTACACTTTGTATACTCTGTAGAGGCTCATGACTCTTGACCCTTCGGTCTATGGGAGTTGGCACGTGTTGGGACTTGGTTCCCTGTTTTTAATATATCTATCACCGTTATGCTTAAATTGGATAAAGTGAGCTTGTGGCTCCGTGATTGTTGTTGATTGGTCGGGCTGGCCTAGCAGTGTGCTGGGCGCCATCACGACCGGATTTGGGGTCGTGACAAGTTGGTATCGGAGCCTAGGTTTACTAGGCCTCACGAGTCTTGAGCCGGTTAGTAGAGTCTTGTGGATCGGTTTGGGGACGCCTGTACTTATCCTCGGGAGGCTGCGAACCATTTAGGAAACACTTTACATTTCTTGGAATTCTTATCGTGCGTACTTGATTCAGCTTGAGATATACCTTTTTGAAACTCCTTCCACACGTCTGTGTACGCTTCGAGCGCTCAGTAATATAATTGCCTTGAGGGCTTGTGATTCCCCGATCGAGGGGCGAGATATAATCTTTGTGAATTCATGTTGGGCCAGTCGGGAGGACTTGAGGCCAGATCTTTGTCTATGGCTTGAGCACCAAGGTACTAATTTCACGAGTCTGTATTATGAAGTTCATACGATCGGTATTGATCTTTATTGTGCAAATGGCAGTTTGATAATAGGAGAGCTGTAATGTATTTAGTTCTTGTTGTGATTTGATATGTAGCCCTAGTTATGGGCGTGAGAAATATGTTCATTGCCTCTTAGGGGAAATGTAAAGTGCACTATGTGTGGTAGTATGAGTTTAGACTCAAGAAAATTGAATAGGTTGTGCTATGACTATTTCGGTGAAAAGGTATTTGACATATGTTATGATTCGATCAGGTGCAAGGCATGTCCATGTATCAAATTGTGATAATATGATTCGTATAGTATTGAGATTTAATGTTGTTGAAATACATTATGATATCTTGTTGATTTGTGGATGTATTGTTAGAATGGTTTGGTGATTCTCTGGCAGGTGGATAGGCCAATTTACAAAGGAAACTCTGCCGAAATTTTTGAAAAAATTTGGGACTTAGAAAATATTTCTGTCACCTAAAGAGAGTAGGCTTAACTGTGGTGTGTGTATAAATGCAAGAATTGCAGAAGAGCTAAGGTCTCTGATGATTCGAGTCTCTATCAAGGCTTGTAAATGACTTGAGTTTAATCTCATTGTAACATTTCGGCATCACTTGAGTAATAATGATATGAGTGGTTAAAAGTGCTTTGATGAATGGCTTCGTGCTAAGTTGGGGAGGCTGCTATTGATTAACTGATTGCACTATTGTGTGCTATGTTGATTTTGTCTCTAAGTATGTTAGGAAATTCTGGTAAAGGTTATGGTGCTTCATAGATCTGATGAAGTACTAGGGTGTTTTGAACTACTGTTGGTAGAGATTGTTCGGTGTATAGAAAGGACAGGTAGCTAATTGTATCTGTGTGTAATCATGTCCTGCGATGTCAGAATTCTAACAAAACACGAGTGGTCCTACTCAATAGGACAGTTGAATTACAGCCTAATAAGGGTGAATGATGCCCGAGAATAGTTTGCAGTGTTCAAAATTTTTGCTTGTAACAGTCAGGTGCCTTAAGATTTGTGTATGTGGCTAAAGATGGCGGTTTCGTTAGAGAAGATCAAGGCTTGTGTTATATCATGTGAATTATGGGATTCTAGGTATCCGTATTGGGAAGTAATGATAACAATTTAAAAAAATTGCGGGAAGTTCATCAAAATAAAGTGTGGTAGAATGTGGTACTTTTGGGAAACATTGAGAGAGTATTCAGTGGCCTATGGGTCTTAGACCGTGTGGTCTTGCGTACGAGTCTTGTGTGGTAAAAAGGGTTGAGGCATTGTCGTACTACAGTAAAGACTGATATTAAATTAAAGGTGAATCAGAAAGAAAACTGGGTAAATGGAGCAACTTGTTAATAAACCGAAGCGGTATGATAAGGAATACGATTAATTCCTGGTATGTGTTTGAAGTAATGAGTCTTGTAGATATTGTGCAACAAAGCTCTTGAGCGCTGGCAGTTGTGTAACTTGATATGGGTATAAGGACTCAGTCCTGGCACTTAAACTTATGCAACGAATGGGAAGAAATAGTTTGTGATGTGTTTTATCATGGTTTGAAAATGAGTATACTCCTGTCGGTATGCGAAGCGTGGAATGTGTAATGAGTTTTTCTTCTATATGGGACGAAAGTCCTTGACTAGTGGAGTGAGCCGATGTTGAGGCGTAGGAAAGGAATATGAATTTCCATGTTATCTTAGTGTGGTATGGTATATGCGATGTGTTATGGAAAGTTGATAATGGTATATTCTAGGTTTTGAGATCAGTTCATAATATATGAGAAGTCAATAAAATTATTGAGCAGCGCGGATAGCTGCAGGTGATTTAAGAATCGATCTTTCTGGTGATTAAGGAAAATGGTACTGCTATTCTAGTAATTTGACAGGGTATATGGTCCAAAGGGACAAGGTAATGTAAAATGATAATATCCAGAGGTATGGTGGTATTCTCTTGTTGGATCGACTATAATAACTGAGTCGTTGATGGCATAGTGAAATTTTTGAATGGCTGTCGTGGTATGAGTGGACGCTTGATGTGCGTTATGTATATGTACAGTGGAGTACGAGATCAAGCATTGTGATTCATGTGTTATATAAGTGTTGGAGACTTGAAGCTCTCGTTAGTCCGCCTATGCAGTGGTTGTATATCATGTGTAACGGCACCGTTTTGTGATTAAAAAAAAATCAGAGGCTCCAGTGGCTTTCTCTCTCAACTTGATATGACGAATTTGGATTATAATACTTGATTGCTGACTGGTCATCATTGGGCTAGGTTGTCTAGACTGATGTGATATGGACTATGATGGTATGGCACAAATTGCGTAGCAGAGTGCATCAGAGTATGCTCCAGCGGGGTAGTTGTACCTCAGGACCAGCAGACGGCTGGTGGGTATTGCTTTGTTGGTTGGGCCTTAGTGGCGGATGTCGGTGTAGAGGTATCTACCATTGATTCAGTTCCAGTATTGAGAAACGTTGTCGGATGCGTTTCATGTGGCCGAGCTTGAGGCTATATATATATATGTTTGTTGTAATGAGAAAATTTGAATCGATATGCATTTCCTTTTTTGCGATATTTATGCGTGGATCGGGTGGCACGTCGACACGGATTATTTGGATCGGGTGGCACGCCGCCACATGCATGTCGTTGGAGCGGGTTGCACGCCGCAACAGAATATTGTGAAAATATAGTTAGTTATATGCTACTGGGTATACAATACTTCCCCACTTCTGAGGAAAAGTCCGTTTTGAGTATCGCTTGGCGAATGGCACATCGGTTGTGTCCTTTCAGGATTTAATAGCATACATTAATTGTTTCACCGTGGGTGAGGTTGATTGCGTGGGTTCAAGACCTAGATCTGTGTGTGGCTAACCGTTTTGAGCTTAGTGGCTTGAGGTGCTTCATGAGTAGTAATGTTGGGATAGAATCACGAATCGCGGCAAGGCTACATGATGTTATGACCTCTCGAGGAGGATTCAGGTACTCTATTTCTATAATGCGAGACGCGATCTCAGTTTTATATTATGATGGCACTGAGGAATTGAACTGCAGCTCTTTTGCCGGAGACAGTTGTCATGAATTGAGCTGTCATGATTCGAGTGTGTGCATACGTTTCTATTGGAGCCTATGTTGTGCTCGTCGTGGCTTAGGCCGGTGTTGAGGTGTCATATCACCAATGCGTGTGTTATAATCGAAATGATCATTTGAGTCATTATGGAGAGCGAGCATGTGTGATCCCAGCTGGTTAGAAAGGTAATATTGAGGTTCAGCTCCGAAACCTATTGTGGTACCAGTTTTAAAAGGGAAATGGATTCACGAATGGTTGACCTGAGAGATGGGTTCGGTATATCGCGTGCTTCAGCTGCCGGGGGGCAGGATATGGAGGTGTTGGAATAAGACTCTATCTAATGAAAGAGGTTATCAACTAATATTTGGTTATTGTGGCCAGTTGTTATGATTAGAGACTATCGTCTCGAGTGATTGGGTTGTTTGATACATCATATGATCTCACGGAGTAGTGAATATGGGTTATTGCAGTGGATTCGAGTGTATCCTGAGTATAGGCATGGGATTAGCATTTGGCCTATGATTTCAGAAAGTGCAATGTGATTTATGGTTCAGATGGTCTGTGAAATTTTGACTATATGGTGTTTTCGGACTTATGTGAGATAGGGTGATGTGTGATCGCCCGAATATATGCTTGGTAAGGTCATTCAGCTATTGAGTTGCTTCTAGTACAACTCTGGATACGCTCGAGGACGAGCGATTATTAAGTTGGGGAGAATGTAACGACCCGGCCCGTCGTTACGGGAATTTACCACCCCGTCATGTTGCAATTATATGTTTTATGCTTTTATATCAGTGTTAGAGCCTACCGGGTGAGTTAGGAGTGAATTGAATGGAAAATGAAGCAAATAGCATATTTGAAGGAAGTTTGAATACGGAAAGTCAACCTAGAGTTGACTATCGAGTTAGAGTGCTCGGAATCAGATTTTGATGATTCGACTAGTTCCGGGAGGTGAATTGTGACTTAGGGGAGCGATCGGAATTGAATTTGGAGGTCCGGTGTAGAAATAGGCTTGAATTGGCTAAGGTTGAATTTTGGCGAAATCCGAATGGTAGGTGAGATTTTGATCCGGAGGTCGGAATGGAATTCCGACAATTTCTGTAGCTCCGTTATGTGATTTTGGATATGTCCGCAAAATTTCAGGTCATTCGGATGTCGTTTGGTCGGGTTTTTGATGGAATGTGTAATTTGGAAGTTTTGAAGAAACTTAGGCTTGAATCCGTGTGTAATTGGTGATTTTGATGTTTAGGATGGTGTTTTTATGATTGGAACAAGTTCGTATCGTGTTTTGGAGTATGTTGGTGGTTTTTGTTGGGGTCCTCGGGAGAATTTTGGACCATCAATCGGGCATTTCGAACTTGGAAAGGTCTGCTGTAAATTGCAGGTTGGTGCAGCAGGCATTAAGCCTTCGCGTTCGTGTGGCCCAGGTCGCGTTCGCGAAGGCAGGGCAGGCTAAGGCATCGCGTTCGCGATCAGGCTATCGCGTTCGTGTAGGCAAGGTTGGACGAAGCTTCTCGTTCGCGTGAAGGATGGACGCGTTCACGTAGAAGAAATCCGGCGGCTAGGAGAATTGAACTTCGCGGACGCGTGATAGGGCATCGCGTTCGCGATGAAGTAATCGTACAGGCCATCGCGTTCGCGTGAGAGACATCGCGAACGCGTAGAGTTAAATTCCCAGGCAGTGAGTTTAATTGCAGAACAGAGGGCTTACGGGTTCATATACCCAAAACACCATTTTTGAGCCCTAGAGAGAAGAAATCACGGGAAAACGCTGGGAAATAATCGGGTATTCATCGGAGGTAAGTTTCTTGACTCAAAAACATCATTTAATGGTAGAATTAACATCAAACTACATGAATTTGGGTAGAAATTGTGAAGGATTGTGGCCTAGATATTGAAAACGAAAATTTGGATTTTGATAGGCCAATCGAACTCCGATTTTGGTAAATTTTATATGTATGGACTCGTGGCGAGATGAGGGTTTTGGAAATATGAGTTTCGAAATTTTTCGAGATGTGGGCCCGAGGCTCGGGTTTTGCAAATTTAGTGATTTCTGATATCTTTCGAGTTCTTTCGTTTGGGTGATGTTCCATTAGCCTATTTTGATATATTTGTGCTGATTTGTGCTAGTTTTGACGTGCGTGGATGCCGGTTCGAGGAGCTAAGGCGTCACGGGCATGAGCTTTCGTCGGTTCGAGGTGGGTAATACTTGTAAATGATGTCCCGAGGGTTAATAAACCCCGGACTTGCACATCTTAGTGCTGTGTTGAGGTGACTTGCACGTTGGATAACGGGCGTGGGGTAGAGCACCATTGGGGATTGTGACTTGGTCCGTCCCGCGTAATAAATAATAACACCTAATTATTGAAATAAATTGGACTAATTATCATGTTTGGGCTTCGTGCCGATTATTTGAATCCTTCAGGGAATTGTATCACTATTTTGCTAACACTGTGCATATTTTATTCTAAATTTAAGGTTTAAAATGGAATTTTTGCTATTCAGCATTTTTATAAGGTTATGAAAAACTTGAACAAGGTCATAATAACATTTTTAGTTGTGAGCTAATATGATATTGTTGCCCGTAGGGCTTTTCTTGATTATTTGTTAGACTGATTGGGGCCGAGGGCCATATGTTAGGGCATGACATTTTATGTGAGCATATGCATACACATGCATGGATCGGACTGCACGCCGCAGTGGTATACGGATCGGGCTGCGCGCCGCAGCAGGTGTGATATTAATATTGTGCTTGGGCCGTAGGAGCCCCTCCGGAGTCTGAACCCCCACAGTGAGCACGGGTACCCAAATTGGATCGGGCTACACGCCGTAGCGGTCATATGCATCGCATGGCATACATACATTGGTTTACGTGTACTACGTGGCATAACATTCAGCACTCATACATTACTGGCACACATGCATTAGTTGCCTTATTGACCAGATCTCCTGGTGTAAATTGATAAGGAGTGCTGAGCCCGAGGGGCTGATTTGAGTGCGGACTTGCACTGCTTGAGATTGTATCCAGGTATTGGTATATTATTATGAAAGAAAGTAGCTAAAATTGAGATTTCTAAATAATCTACTCACATATGCTTGAACGGAATAAAAAGATAGTTCTGTATTGTGTAGCATGAGATAGTGCCTATCATGGTTTTCTTCCCTTCAGCATTATTTACTTTTATTACTGCTGAGTTGGAAGTACTCACACCCGACTCCCTGCACCTTGTGTGCAGATCCAGGTACATCACAGTGGAGCTGATTCTATTGCGGCTCGGGAGTGCTTTTGGACAGTCGAGGTAGATGCCAACGTTCGGAGGACCTGATTCTCCAGTTTGTCTGTATTTTGTTCTGATCATCCCACACTTGTGCACAGTTATATTCGCTATTTACACTGTGTATACTCTGTAGAGGCTCATGACTCTCGACCCTTCGGTCTATGGGAGTTGGCACGTGTTGGGACTTGGTTCCCTGTTTTTAATATATCTATCACCGTTATGCTTAAATTGGATAAAGTGAGCTTGTGGCTCCGTGATTGTTGTTGATTGGTCGGGCTGGCCTAGCAGTGTGCTGGGCGCCATCACGACCGGATTTTGGGTCGTGACAGGTTCCATGCTTGCACCTTTCACTGTTAACACTGGTTTCACACCGGGCACCACAACTTTCAAAGTCTCCACCGTTGGTTGCTTTTTTACTTGTTCTTCAGCTATCACTTTTCCTTTCTCAACTTCCTTTTCTGCTTTGCTGCTGGCCTTTATCATCATGACCAACTGGGATGGCTTCCGGCTGCTCTCCTCTTGTGCCAACTCTATCATATGTGCTTCATGACGAACCGACAGTGGATTCTGGGTAATGTTCGGGGTCTACAGAGCCTGTACCTCAATCCTTCGGCTATCAATGAGCTCTTGAATAACGTTCTTCAAATGCCAATATTTTTCAGTGTCGTGACCCGGTGCCCCAGAGCAATACTCACACCTCAACGACTGATCAATAATCTTTGGAGGTAGGTTCGGAAGATTTGACTCGATTGGGCTCAACATCCCCAATTCCTTCAATCGTTGATAGAGGCTAGTATAGGATTCCCCCAGCGGGGTGAACGTTTTCTTCGCCTGGTTCCTGTTCCTCATCTCCGGGTCAGGCCTGAAGTTGGGTTTGTTCGGGTTTCTGTATTTTCTAGAAGGGGGGTATGTATTTTGTGTGTGATAAACATTCTGCGGGGCTTGGGCTCGCCATACCTGTGGTGGTGGTGGATAAGTTTGGGCTTGTGGATTATGGTAGTGTGGGGTATTAGGTGGGTAGTATGGTGGAGGTGGGTGGTATGATGTTGATGGGTTATATGGGGTTGGTGGGTTGTATGGCTGATATGTTCTAGGTGGGTGATGGTATTGGCTGTGATTCCAGGGTTTGCTCTCCACAACCGACACTTCCTCTTTCTTCTTTTTTCCCAATGGTTCCTCCACTCCCAGTCTGAATGGCCTGATTTGTGGCCTTGATTGCTGAAAAACTCATAATATTGTTAGTTTTCAACCCTTCTTCCACGAAACTTCCCATTTTTACAACTTCATTAAAATTCTTTCCAATGGCTGACACTAGATGTCCATAGTAGGTAGGCTCCAAAGCCTGCAAAAAATAGTCTACCATTTCACTTTCTTTCATCGGCGGATCCACCCTCGTCGCCTGCTCTATCCATCTAAATCAGTATTCTCTAAAGCTTTCACCAGGTTTCTTTTCCATTTTAGTGAGTGACAACCTATCCGGTATGATTTCCAAATTGTACTGAAAATGGTTCGCGAATGCTTGTGCGAGATCCTCCCAAATAAACCATCTGGTGTGATCCTGGCGCGTGTACCATTCCAATGTGGAACCACTCAAACTTTGGCTGAAGTATGCCATCGGAAGCTCATCTCTTCCCCCTGCGCCCCGCATCTTACTGCAGTATCCTCTAAGATGGGCCACCGGATCTCCGTGTCCACTGTACATGTCATACGGCAACTTGAATCCGACAGAAAGTTGCACTTCTGGAAACAGACATAGATCTTTGTACGCCACACTTACTTGTCCCCCTAACCCTTGCATGTTACGAAAGGCATGCTCCAAACTCTTCATTTTTCTGACAACCTCCTCCTGTTCTGCATTCTTAACAAGTTTCTCTTCGATTGCCTCCATCAATGGAGTGTGAGATTCATGCTGCCGAAAGGTTGGTTCAGGTGGGTAGTAGTGGGTGTCTTGTACATGAAACAACGGCTCACTGGATGACTTATGCAAGGCGGCAGGTGGAGGTGCTACATATACCGGGGCAACCTGAGGTGGCTGGGGTGGCACTTGTTTTGATAGTGGTGGTGGTACTTGAGAGGTGGAGGCATAATAGTGGTGATAGTCAGGATATGTAGAGGACGAGTTCATAGTGGGTAGCTCAGGGTTGGGATTGGTTGGAGGGATGTATGCGGGGTTAGCGGGATAAGTAGGCAAGGGTTGACCCCTCGACCAAGCCTGGTACATCTCAGCCATCTGTTGTTAAGCTTGTACATCTCTTCTTTCATCCCCGTCACATCCACAACTTCCTCCTCCTGGACGGGGTCCATAACTGTTGGTTCGATCTCTTGTGACACAGCTTTTGTCATTGTCTTAGACCTTGTGTTGTAGGGATGAGTAGCCAGAATGCCAGTTGCCAACTTGAATATGAATCTCATAAACAGCAACACACGTTAGTGGTTAGCACATAAAGAGATAAGATGCAACGATTTGGAATAATCACGTTTTGCCTTTGATCGTCATGCATCATCCCGGCTTTTGTTTTGAACCAATCTCATCATTCTCATTTTTTTTTCTTTTTTTTTTCCTCTTTTTTTTCTTTTTTTTCTTTTTTTTTCTTTTTTCTTTTCTTTTTCTTTTTCTCTCTCTTTTTTTCTTCTTTTCTTTATTGATTCGCGTTCCTATTTATTTGCCTATCGATAAATAAAGAATTGACATAGAGCAAAAAAATTGACAACAACTCTTGATTTTCATTGATAGTTCAAAATATCGGTTTACAAGATGGTGTTTTATTACTAATGCAAAGAAATATAAATACAGAATGCATGCCCTAAGAATATATTAATGCTCCTAGTGCCCGCGAGACATCGTTCCGGTGTTGCCGCGGACCTATATGCTAATCCCTTTTGGAGCCTATCCAGGTCAGACATGACTTGCTGCACAAAGAACTTCACTGCTGACACAAAGGTTCCCCGGGACATGTCATCACATAGCTGGATCTTCCGGGTGATGTACTGAGCAATCTGAACAATTCTCTCTCGAATAACCCCTTTTTCTTGAAGCAATCGGCTGATCTGTTCGGTGCGAGCATCTAAAGTGCGTTGGTTCTCCTTTTGTATTTGTTGTAGCTCAAACTCTAACCGAGCCATAGTCGTGTAACAATGTTCTCTTTCTTCTTTGAGATCTTTGATGACCTTGTTACGTTTGATAGTGGCTGTAACAATCTTTTTTCTTAGTCGAGCTACCTCAAACTCATGCTTATCCTGTAGCTGCTGAACCAACTTGGCTCTTTCCTCGGCATCTTTGGCCATTTGCTTCCGAGCCCTGACTAACTCCTTTTCTGCTTTGTCTAAGTCGAAGTTGTAGTCATTCACCTTGTGCCGAAGAGTTTCAATCAATTTCTCATCTCGGGCTAAGCGAACAGGGGTCTCGGATGCAATTTTCATCTTAGCAACCTGAGCCTTCAGCATTTCATTTTCTTTTCTTAGTTGCTTTTTCTCTCCTTCGTCGGATGCTGCTTGCAAACCGGTCTCAAACTGGAGATCTCTCAACTGTTTTTCCAGCAAGCTGATCTTGGCCTTATATTCACTTTCTTTGGCCGCCCAATTCTGTTTTTTTTTAGATTGCTCCACCAGATCTTGCAAGTGAGGTCTTTTCGAAGGCCTGTGGTGCTCAATACCCCGTCGATACCATGCGGAATATCTGGATGACACTTCACCTCGGGCTCTGTTCTGCACACAAGTATCTACTTTCAAGTTTTGACATTCGTTCCAAATTTGATGGACCTTTGCTTTCGGGAATTGTCCATCCGGACTTATCTCTATCACTTGTAAACTGAGGTCCCCATCCTTTGGTATAACTTGACATCTACCAAGCTATCGCAGTGCCCTGTATGGGGCATAAGGCTGAATACCTTTTAAACCCATGATCAAAAAGTGTGACCCTTCTGTCGGCATATAAATCACCTCATCGAGAGGTAACCAATCATATGTCCAATCAATCTGGCAGTCGGTCAATGATCGTAGATGCAAAATCCAATCCTTTACTCCTTCTGGCAATTTAACTTCTTTTGTTCTTGTGTAAAATTTTCAAGGCACGTTCTTCCAGTCGGCCCATAGCTTGAGAACGAAGGATGATGGCATAGATGTTCAATCAACCATATTTGCAAAATCAAGTTGCATCCCTCAAATAAGTTGGCTCCAGCTTTGCATGCAGTCAAGGCATGGTAGATGTCAGCTAAAATCATCGGAGCTAGAGTACAATTGTCTTGTACTACCAAAGTGCTTGCTACCCCGGCAACCTTTATGTTGATCTGCCCATCTTTTCTCGGAAATATGTTAACTCCGAGAAATGCTACTAAGAAAGCAAACCGTCGATGCTCCTCCCACTTTGCTCGGTTGGACTTGCTACATAGCTTGTTTGTGGAGTCGTTGAAACCCCTGACATGCCCATATCTGCTATAAATAAAGTTCAGGGAGCAAAATCCGTTGGCTAAATCCTCGTTGTGGACATTCCTAGCAATTTTCAAAGAATCCAAAAAGCGATGCACCATTACTGCTCTCGGGGATACCGGGTATTTTCCTTTCGAGGGGACCTCGTTCTTCCCTATGTAGAAAGCAATCTCCTCTAGAGTGGGAGTGAGTTCAAAGTCCGGAAAATGTAGTACATTGTGTGCAGGATCCCAATATGTGACCAGTGCCCTGATTATGTTGCATCGGGGAATTATGTCGAATAACCCCGTGAGATCCTTTAAGTAGCCTTTGATCCAATTTTAACTCTCTATTCCCATGTCGTGCCACCATAGTCTCAGCTCCAAAGGAATTTTATTCATTAAGGCGAAAGGTTCATTCAGTATTGTGCTCATCTTGCACATTTATTAAGGCAATTTTATTTAGAAAAAAGAAAAATCTTTTTCAATGCAAATTTACATTTTTGAAAGAGACATGACTCTCGAAGTGGCCATTTTTGCCAAAACAGCCTTCCGGCATCCTTTCGGAACATTCGGTCGTTTCTAAAAATAGTAATCACTCCGATTATTCGAAAAGAAAATCTTTTTGGGTCTTTTTCTAAAAGGTATGGTTGGACCCGTTCAAGGGTTGCCTACTTATCCCGCCTAATGGCGAGAATCAAACCTGCGTAGTTCGGTCAGATTAATTGACCAATTATTTTAACAACAAAACCCATTTTTTTCGAATTTTCAGATTTTCCAAATACACTCTTTTTTTTATTAGTTCCAGTTTATCTCTTTTCTTTTCAACACTTTTCTATCCTCGGGAATTTTTACGGTCCGCATAACAATCAAGGACAATAAAATGCAACACATAATATGCTTGGTCTTTTTAAATACCGGGTCACCTGTCCTAGATGGACCCAACCCCTGTGTTGAGTCCCCTAAGCCAGATATGATGCAAATAATCGTCCTAGACCTATGTTCAACATCTTATAGTTTCATAGAGTGCTAGACAGTGTACCCGAGCGGACAACTCGAATCGAGGAGGGGGATACGTACCGGTGACTCGCGGAGTCAATCAACTTTGTAACTTATCCAGCCTCTGTTTCTTAATTTTGGGGCAACTTAACAGAAAGGGGAGTCTCAACCAGTAAGCACATCCCCGGGGGTGAAGAAGAGAAGGGTTTTCGGCACAATTTTATATACAATCCACGTAGTATCAAAGCGGTAAAACACATAGCATGTTGTTCAAATCATATAACAAAGTCAAATAATATCAAGAACGGCAATTCTAAGGAGCTCGAGTTCTTAAACCATGAAACTGAAGTTCTGGGTTGGGATCCCTAGTAGAGTCGCCAGAGCTGTCACACCTCCCTTTTACTACCCCACATATATGTATGCCTGAAAAGAGGCTTTTGTACTGATCCATTTGGAAAGATACGTAGGGTATACCTCAATGTTAAAATGCCCGAGATGGATAAAATAACAAAGAGGAAGGAATTTTTCCACTTAAAGGACAATCGGTTCGGGATTTTTTGTTGAATTATCAGAGTCGTCACTTGGGAAGATAATGGTGTCTCAAGTCACCGGTTAATCCCGAATACGAGGAAATTGACTATGTTATTAAAGTCCGCGAAACAAAGACCTGGATAATGAACTCTGTTAACCCGGGAGAAGGTGTTAGGCATTCCCGGATTCCGTGGTTTTAGCACAGTCGCTCAATAATCGTTCTCAAATCTTGTTTGACTTTGTTATAGATTTTAACAATACGTATGTGCTTTTATTTTAACATTTTACAGAATTGCGACATCGCGAAAATGCACCTCGAATCATACCGCAACAAGTACGCCTGTGACTTTTGGTACATTTCGGCTTTGCCGGGATTTAGGATTTGAGTTGCACCAAGTGCACACTCGTTCATAAGGAAGGTATATTAAATCGTGCCTAGTAAGTGTCTAACGGCTTTTGATTATTTTTTGGGTGAGGCTATGGAGTTTGCTAGTAGCCTACCCGGGTCTATTTATGTATTATCTTATTACTAAAGGGGTCCCCGCTATTTAATGTCGTGCAAGGCTCATCCCAATTATATTTTAAGGCTCAATCTTAATAAGTCACTATATTTTGTGTCACTGTTTTTTCCTTAATCTATTTTCCATTTTGATATCAAGCCCAGGCCACTTTTATTTTCTTCATTGGGCCTGGGCTCTTGTTTTCTTACTCAAACGGGCACTAGACCCGCCCATGCCTTAAAGGCCCAGGTTGTCTTAGAGCTTCTGCTCATCAATCCAGTTGGCCTTGCACCATGGTTCAGGCCCACGTTATATGTTGGGCCCAATCCGAATGGGATCACTAATGATAAAGCTAGAAATGATAAACACATAACAGAACAACTATAAATAAGCTGAGAACAAATTCAACTGCATCTTTGTTCATAAAATGGATAATCACTATACAAAGCTGTTAATGTTAACCATGAATTGCAACTATCCACTTGTACACAAGACTTAAATTAACAGACTGTCTCTAATTTCGACCTCCACTAATGAGTAGACACTAACATCTGAGTTGTTTACTAGTTGCAAAATCTAAGAAAAACGGGTCGATTATATGTGACGCTTAAAGAACAGCCAAACTAATTACCTATTGATTATCTAAAATCGAGGTGGGTTATACACAGAGTTGCAATTATATCACTGGTTTTATTATGAGCTAGGCCTTTTTTCATCACACATATGGTTCTAATTAAGTTGTTATATTGCCTAATTACTTCCCCTCTTAAACTTACTCGGATCTGAGCCTTGATTTCCAAACAAGCTAATTACAAAAACAGTCTAAACATTCGGTGGTATAACTCAAATACCTATATCTAAATGGCTCAAAGACATTAGCATAATTAAACTATTGATTTTACTACAGCTTAGCTCATTACAAAGTCGTTAAACCCGAATTATGAAAGAATTACGGCTTGATCTATCATTTCTTCTTCAAATCTTACTTATGTCTAAATGCGGATTTATGACAGGTGGTTAGCTATGTGATTTTAGTTTACGAAAACTACTGTGAAGATCAATTAATAGTTTGAAACTGTGATTAATTAACTTATGTTTTAGTGTTTTACCTATTTAAACTAGGTGAGATGCTATTATGACTATGCTACCACTACAATACTAGCTATTACACTGCTTGTGTTTGTTTTTCTGCTATTACACACTATGCTACAATTAACTATAGATCTATACTAATACTAGGTAACTAATAACGGTATCGAAATAAAAATACATAACAACACAGGAATTTAAACTAGAACTTCATTCTTATTTCAGCAAATCATCAATTACAGCTTCAATTGATCAGAAATGTACCTGAATCAGCAAGAGGAACCAATGAGTCTAGGGGATCTAAGCAAGTAAGTAACAACAATAAACTCGAACAGCAAATGCAACAGTGATGGTTGAATATCAATGAATAGAAGACCACAGCAACAGCAAGAAGAGAAGTCCAAACAGCACTCGAGCAAAAACCCAGAAGAACAGATGAATACCCAAAGGTTCTCACTCGAAATAATGCAGGAAAACTTGTTTGCTAATTACTATTTTTACTCTCTGAACTTTCCTTCAAAATCCAGCCCTTAATTCACTCTTTTTAGGGGTATTTATAGCTGTAAAAAGGGCTGATGACTTGGTGAGAAAGAATGAGATTAAATCCCACTTCTCACCCTCTTAAAATTATTAAACTTACACTTAGACCCCTATTTCAGTTATCAAATCCCTTCCAGCATGTGCTGGAATGTTCTAATAGATTCCTTTTGAGGCTTTTTACCAAGGTATCCCTAAGGGTTAAATATTTTTACAGTTTTCCCTTTTTAGGGAGACCATTATACCCTTAAACTTCTGTAAAATTGCAGAAATCTGGGGTATAAATGACTCCCATACCCTTATATGTTCTAAATAATTCACCACTTTACCAAATTGACTTCTTTTTGTACCCTTAGTGATTTTGTTGATTTACCCGACCTGCCTAGGTCAGGTATTCAGCACTTATTTAACTAATGGCCAGTCCTTGTATTGGTATTTAAGGACTGGCCAGTTCTACTATTTAAAACCTAGCCTCTTTTGTTTCATTTTTAGTTAATTAACCCTTTATTTCAATTTTAAAACCAATTGCAGGACTAGCCTGCTTTATTGTTGTCTTTTTAACCTATTTAATTTTTAGCCAGTCTCAAGTTGAGACTTGGCTTGGGTAATTGAACCCATTTGCTGAACACAGTAGGGCCCAAAACCATTGCAGGCTTAGCCACTTGTGGTTCAGGGCTCAAATGAGCCTTGGCAAGTCTGAATTTGCAGACTTAGCCAATCTTTTGCATAACTGACCTATTTAACTAAAACACAGGTTGGGCTAAGGTCTTTGTAGACCTAGCCACCTAAGATTCAGGACTCAAATGAGCCTTGGTGAGTCTGCATTTGCAAACTTAACCAATTTTTGCACAACTAGCCCTTTTTGAGGTAGGCCAGTGTGCTGGGCCTTGTAGAGTTGGTCAATTTGCAAAATTGACCACTCTTTGGTCACTTATTATCTTATAGCCTATGTTTGTTTGATTTTCAGTCTTAAACCTATTTCAAAACTAACCATGTTTAGGGAACCTAGCATTAGCAGCTATAACCAATCCCCTAAAGTTAATGAGTGTTAATCAAATACCCATAATAACAAGAACTACTGAAAACTCAGTCATTTTAAACATGTATTGCACATATAGCCACATAAGATCAAACAATATGCATCAATCAATCAAAACTCAAAAGGGGAAATTTTATAGGGTTGAATCTTAATTAATCAGTTCACATTACCCAACTTCATGTGACAAAGTGTCAATCAATGTTAATTTAGACTTTATTACAAGCAGTTCATGTCAGATGACATTTGAAAAATCTTAGAACCTTTAAAGTTCATGGCATAGACACACAGGAGTTAAACTCTAACAAACATTCAACAAGAAGAATTTAAGCATGGCTCACAATAATTAGAGGATCTATGATATCACTTAGACCCACTAAATTAACCTATTTTCAATACAGGTCATGACAGACAAGATGAAGAATGTAGAACAGAAGGACATGGAGAAGATATTGAAAAAAGAATCATTAAAATTCATGTGAAAGGCCATTGAGGGTGTTATTAGAGTAAAAGCCCCCTTAAGTAGGCATGAGAATCAAACTGTTTACCCTAGAATCTTAACTAAGAAGAGAGAACAGTAGAAAACATGGCAAGCTAAATAGAATGAACCCCACTTGAGAGTTTAAATAACTAAGTTAAAGCATGAAGGCAGGCAAGAGAGATGTCTAATTTTAAAAGATGAAGTGTTGCAAGCTAAACAAATAAGAGAACTCTAGCTATAACCAAGAGTGAAGAATACACAGGGAAGAACAGTCAGGATATTATGAAACTTTAACAAAGGTGACTCAATATGAAGATGAAAAGAGAACAAAAGTTAAGCTGGTGTCAGAACTAAGCATGCATGACAATAGAAGAAATGCTATACTATAAGAGCCAAACAAATCAAAGACTATATGGTTCACAAGATGAAGAAGAGAAGAGAATCATGGTAGCCTTTGACTCAGCAGAAATAGAACATGACTTGAAACAAACAAACATAAGAACAAATATATAAGAGATGAGAAAAGAAACCCTAATACTAAACAGATGTAGTCATGGGATCTCAAGATGTAAAGAAAAAATAAACAGAAAAACATACAAGAATACACAGGATGAAAGATATGAAACAAGAAAAGATGAACAAACAAACAGGCAAAAGATACGAAAGATGAGAAAGTTAAAAACCCTAAACTAACAGATGAAGCACAAGATATAGAGAATCTACAGAATAGAAAAGACAGACAGAAACATAAAGATGAAAGATGAACAGACAAACAGAGAAAGCAGAATAAAACATAAAATGTCGGGAGTACTTAGCTTAGCAGGGCCTGTCCCCTGAGCTTTCCCCTTTCACTCTTCTCTTTCTTTTCAGTCTTTTCCAGACCTTTTGTTTCTTTCTTTCGTTTTTTCTCACTTTTTCTTTCTGGTTTTTTTTTCTTTTAGACTTCAAGGTGAAGTCTTTTAGGTTTTTGGTTTGTGTGGGGTGTTTGGAGAGGGTAAAAGATTGGATCTTGGTAGGGGTTTGAGTTTTGAGTCGCCGGAGTTAGGGTTCCGGCGACTGTATTTGGGATATTCGAAGGGTTGTGGGGAGATTCGAGGGAGGTGAGTGCTATGGTTGGATAGATCGGACCAAGACGGTCCTTTTGGCATTGGTTTGAAGGAGAGATTCATACTTTTGGTGGTCACCGGTGGTAGGTTCCGGTGACCGGCTTATCAAGAACGAGGGGTTTCCAAGTTTTCTAGGGTTTTGAGGTGGAGAAGAAGGAGAAGAGGAGAAGAGGAGGTGAGGAGATGGCCGGAGACCACCGTGGGAGGTGGTGGCCTCCATGGCCGGCTAAGGTTTCAGGGGTGATGAAAGAGAAGACGAAGGAGAAGAGGGAGGGTTTTGGAGGCGGCTAGGGTTAAGAGAAGTTGAAAAATGGCCGGTTCTCTTAGAGATAAGCCTTTTGTAGTTGGGGAGTATAAGGTGATCTGGGCCGTTGGTTTGATGGAGATCAACAGCCCTCAGCAGCGTTACTAAAACGACGCCGTTCGATCGTTAATGAGACCAAAGGTCTCTTCCGTTAGATTATTCTAAACGGACAGCTCAGATCAATCCTATTTAATTAATTAAACCATTAATTTCGGCCAATATTTTCGACCGTTGGATTCAGCCTGATGGACGGCTGAGATCCCTAGCCTCTCAATGAACCGGACCTAGCCTTTGGGCTGGTGCATTTGGGTCTTTTAATTTAATTCTTTTGGCCCAAAGTGATTAAACCCACATATATTTTTGTATTTTCTGATTGTTTTAATTATTTTTATGCACTTTATTTTTGTATTTTTATTTTCTTTTCTTTTGTATTATTTAAATTATTCAATTCCCTACTTGCACTAATTTTCTTATATTTTTTGGCAATTTTCTACTATTTGTTTTCTAATTTCCACTATTAATGTTCTTTTTTGTTGATTTTCTATTAATTACTTAATTCAACATGCATGTATTGAACCTATTTTTTGATTTTCTAATTTTAACTATTTAAACACATAAAATGCATTCTATTTCAAACAAGACATGCAATTACACTCAAAAATATTATTTTATTTTAATTTTGGAATTTTACCTAGTGCAAAAATCATGTGCTCACATCCACCACCTCTCTTTTCAGCATCTATGTTGTCCTCTTCGATTTTTAACCGAACAATGAGATCTTCAAGGGACATCTCCTTGCATTTGTGATTCAAGTAGTTTTTGAAGTTCTTCCATAAAGGAGGAAACTTCTCAATCATCTTTGCTACTTGGAATGCTTCATTGATGATAAGACCTTCAATGAAATTTCTATTACTAAAAATACTAGGATTACTACTTTCAACATCAATATTAATTTGATTTATACCTTCAACAAGGAGATCGTGAATAATCACTTGCAATTCCTGGACTTGGATAGTCCAAAAACTTTGCAGCAACGAACTTCTTCAACCTGGCATCTGGTTTTGTATTTATTTTCAAGCACATTCCATATTTCTTTTGACGTTTCCACGCTACTGTAGACGTTATACAAAGCATCTTCCAGCCCGCTTAAAATATAATTCTTGCACAATAAATCTGAATGCTTCCATGTCTCAATCACGAGAAAGCGTTCAATTTCTGGAGTTTTATCGAAAAATACTGGAACATCTTCCTTGATGAACTTCTGGAGATTTAGAGTAGTCAAGTAGAAGAACATCTTTTGCTGCCAACGCTTGAAATCAATCCCGCAAATTTTTTCGGGTTTCTCTACCGGTGCCAGTGTTGCTCGGCTTGTTGAGGCATTGACAGTCACCATTGAAAAAACCTGATTCACATTTTCATTAGTCATTTCTATAAAAGAATAACACAAATGTTAAAATCAAGTAGATTTGAATCTTCAATAGAATACAAAACTACAAAGGTTTTACTCTACAGAAACAGTGAGTACAAATACAAAAAATATATTAAATTCCTTAATCTTGTTAGTAAACTATATTTATAAAATAATTCTGGAAAATATAAATGAATATAAACAGAAATGAAAAAAAGAAATAAAATTTTAATCCGAGCTCACTGAATTCATAGTATTTTCTTAAGGAATTTATTCCCCTCCTAGTACCCAAGGTTGTGGATTATTTCCTCTCAGGATAGAACGAATTACACACTGGTGTTTTAGCGAATCCAAACCCAAATCCAAATCTGAAGCCGGGTGAGCGAGGTCGACGACGGCGCGATGTTTGCCTTCTTCTCAACTCTTTAAGAGCTAGAAGAAAAGCAATTACTTATATACCCATAAAAAACCTCTTCCTTTTCCAATATGGGGCAATATCCGTTTACCGATGGAGGAAACTTAAAATTTTCATTTCCCTTCCATTTCTCATTCACCCTCATTTAAGCCTCATTAATGCTTAAAAACCCAACAACCTCTTGTAGAAATCGACGATAAGATCGCATATAATATACCCCGGTGATTCTGCCCTTTTTTTGACCATGCGCATAGCGGAAGCTTAATGCACGATTTTTTTTTTCAATTACTACAACCTGAATGACAGTAGAATATTACGTTTCTTTCTTATTACGAAAAGAAGAATTCAAAAGGAAGCTTTATCGATCGAGACATTCAAGCTTGAAACTTCGGATGATTTTTCCAGGAGCAAAAGAAGGTGAACAAAGAGAAAGAGGAACCATGCATAATCACCACAAGGAAGGAGAGAAAAAACTAAGGAGAAATAAATGGAAAATGAAATAAGAGGAGAAGTTCGAAAGAGTAACCATTCTAACCAAATAAACCATATTTAATGATATATTAATGTTTCTTATGGATCCCATAAATAATCCGCCACAACTTAGGCAATTTTTTTGTATTGTGCATTGTTCATATAAAAGAATTTTCAGAGTCAATACTTATACCATAATTCCTGTTTCATTGTTGGTGCGATTTCACTCCTTCATCCCATGCATGCGTGATACCTACTAGGCTACTACAGTACTACTATACAGGGATCGAGCTGGAATCTGAAATATTGGATGTCTACTGTTGAAATTACTGCCTCAATAGCTGGAAATTTTGCATAACTGTTGAAGTTCAAAATCTGCTCAAAGCAAGGAAGTTGTTGAGATAAATAAGCCTTGTAATTGTTAGCAGAATCTTATCTTTCTGTTGCTATTTGTTAGGATATAGCTGTTAGGGATAATCTGCTGCTGATTTTTCTGCTTTTCTTTAGAGCTTTTCAGTTATAAATTCTTGTATAAATATGGCTTTGATTATTGAATAAAATTATGAGCAGGATATTCATATCTCCTTTATTCCTTTGCTTATATCTTGCTTTACATTCCAACATATTGGTATCTAGAGCATGCCATCTTGAGGGACTTGTGAGTAAAGAGTGAACGAAATACCAATTCTTCCATCCAAAGCACATCACAATACATTCTTTAAACTGTTATCTTAAATAGTTTATAGAAAATGGATTTTGAATCGAGCTTCTTAACTCCACCAGTCTTCAACGGAGAGAATTATCAAGTTGGGCAATTAGAATGACAGTTCATCTTGAAGCACTAGATCTTTGGGAAGCAGTAGAAGAGGACTACGAAGTAACTCCTCTTGGAAATAATCCAACAATTAATCAGATAAAAATACACAAGGAGAGAAAGACAAGGAAAGCCAAAGCCAAAGCATGTCTTTTCTCTGCAGTATCACCTTCAATTCTCACCAGAATTATGCAAATGCAGTCTGCAGCAGCAATTTGGGAGTATCTCAAAAAAGAATACAAAGGAAATGAAAGAGTGCAGAACATGCAAGTCATGAATCTAATTCGAGAATTTGAAATGAAGAAAATGAAAGAATCAGAAACTATAAAGGATTATTCAGATCAATTGCTCGACTTAGCCAACAAGGTGAGATTGTTTGGTAAGGAATTTAATGATGAAAGAATTGTTCAAAAATTTCTTGTAACACTGCCTGAGAAATATGAAGCCACGATCTCTTCGTTAGAGAATTCCAAAGATCTGTCAAGTATCACCTTGGAAGAACTTGTTAAAGCTTTGCAAGCATTGGAGCAAAAGAGACTAATAAGGAAGGAAAGTTCTGTCGAAGGAGCTTTTCAAGCTAAATCATAGAACATCGATTCAAACAAAGGCAGAAAAAAGAACAGGAAGCAAAGGCAAAGCAATAACAATAACAATCAGGGAGGAGCTCATCCACATTGCCCTCATTGCAAAAAGACAAATCATCCTCAACAAAAATGTTGGTGGAGACCAGATGTCAAGTGCAACAAATGTGGTCAACTAGGCCACGTTGAGAGGGTATGCAAGTCACAACCACAACAAGAGGAAGCCAACACCGCTGCAAATCAACATCAAGAAGAACAATTATTTGTAGCAACTTGTTTTGCTAGCAACAGTAGTTCTGAAAGCTGATTAATTGATAGTGGATGCAAAAATCATATGACCAATGATCAAGAGCTCTTTCGAGAGCTAGATCGCTCTGTCATTGGCAAAGTCAGGATTGGAAATGGAGAATTACTCGATGCGAAAGGCAGAGGAACCGTCGCAATTGAAAGCCTTAATGGTTTGAAACTTATAACTGATGTTCTTTTTGTTCCCTATCTTGATCGAAACCTCTTAAGTGTTGGGCACCTACTTGAAAATGGTTTCAAGTTGTTGTTTGAAGATAAAACGTGTCTGATCAAGGATTCTGATAACAAGGAGTTGTTCAAGATCAAGATGAGAGGCAAAAGGTTTTCCTTGAATCTACTGGAGGAGGAACAATCTACTGTTGTCCAGTTAGCCAATAACTCGGAACTATGGTACAAAACACTTGGACATTTCCATCATGATGCAATACTTTTCATGAAAGAAAATCACCTAGCAGAAGGTCTTCCAAGCATTGAGAAAAATCTACCTGCTTGTGAAGCTTGCCAGTATGGAAAACAAACTAGGCTTCCTTTTCGGAAGTCATCTTGGAGGGCAAAACAGAAGCTGCAACTTATTCACACAGATGTAGGTGGACCTCAAAAAACACCATCTTTGAAGGGCAGTAAGTACTACATTGCCATTATTGATGATTGTACCAGATATTGTTGGATTTATTTTGTGAATTTTAAATCTGAGGTTGCTGGTGTATTTTGGAAATATAAGGCTTTGGTGGAAAATCAGAGTGGATGCAAAATTCATATGGTAAGAACAGATAATGGAACTGAATATACTTCAGAAAAGTTTAACCAGTTTTGTGATGAAGCAGGAATTGAGCATCAGCTAACGGCACCATACACTCCTCAACAAAACGGAGTAGTAGAGAGGAAAAATAGGACCTTAATGGAAATGACAAGGTGTTTACTCCATGAAAAAGGGTTACCTAAGCAATTTTGGGCAGAAGCTGCAAATATTGCAATATTTTTGCTAAACAGATTGCCAACCAAAGCTTTGCAGAAGAAGACTCCCTTTGAGGCTTGGTTTGGTTACAAACCTATGCTAACAAATCTAAAAGTTTTTGGTTGTCTTTGTTTCTCTTATGTACCTCAGGTGAAAAGAGATAAGCTAGATAAGAAGGCTGAACCTGGAATTTTTGTAGGATACAGCAATATCTCAAAAGCTTACAGGATCTATCAACCTCAAAATGACAAAGTTGTTGTTAGCAGGGATGTCAAGTTCTTGGAAAATGACACCTGGAACTGGAAAGATGGTGAAAAACAGAAAAATCTGGAGTTTCTAGATGAAGATGTTGATGATGTACCCGTCCGAGGCACAAGACAACTTTCTGATATATATCAAAGGTGTAATGTTGCTATTTTAGAACCTGCAGGATTTCCAGAAGCTGCCAAAGATGAGAAATGGAGGAATGCAATGCAGGAGGAGCTGAAAATGATAGAAAAGAACAACACATGGGAGCTGGTTGATAGACCATCACACAAGAAAGCTATTGGAGTCAAGTGGGTTTATAGAACCAAGCTCAACCCTGATGGTTCCGTAAACAAATACAAAGCCAGACTAGTTGTGAAAGGATATGTGTGAGCATGTGATTTTTGCCCTATAAGAGAAATACTCCCAAAGATTCAAAATAAAATAATTTTAGTTTTCTTGCAATTGTTGTGAATTTTGTGTTATTTTTCTTGTATTATTTGCATTTTTATATGTGCATATTTGCTTGTTTAAATAAATATAATATATAAAAAAATATGTTGCATATGTATATAAAATTCAAGTTTACAATTAAGTTTATTTTACAGAAATGAAAAGTCATAAAAAATATGTATTTTTGTATTTTTTAAGCATTTAATGTCCAAATCGTGCAATTTTATTTTTATTAATGTTTAATTTTGTGTGATAATTATTATTATGAGTTAATTAGTATTTCAAGATAATTTTTAATTTTTATAAATTAATCTTAGTATTTTGGGCTTTATTAATTAGGAAGTTGAATAATGGAGAAGAACAAAATAGAAAAAATTGGATTGGGCCATCTTGCAAATTAAGTTACAAGCCCAATCCTAAGCACCCTTACCCACCCAAAACCCCTTGGCCCAAGAAGAAAATTTCAGATTTTTTTAGCCAAAAAATAATCATAATCACATGACATAAAGTAGTGGGGAGCAAGGAAATCAAGGAAGAAAATAAGGAGAGGAAAACATGGATTAGTGGGTTTTCTTTAAATTAAAAAAATATTTTTCTTTTTAATAAAAAATCTGAAAATTTTCGAAATTCTTGCCTATAAATAGAAGAGAGGATTTATGAAAAAAAGGGGTGAAAAAAAGAGAGGAAACAATAGGAAGAGAAGAAAAATAAGTAAAAAAAAGAGAGCAGTATACACTCGATATACACTCTAGATACCGAAATATACAAGGACATAATTTAATTTTTGGAGAGTTTCTTTTGAGAACTGAAGAGAGTTCAAAGCTAGAGAGAGAAAGCAAAGAGAAATTTCGGAATATATTTTTCTTCTCTATTTTTACTAGTTTTTCTCCATATTGCTGGGATATGCTGGATTGAGGTGTTGAAGCTACTGCCGGTTGTTATTGTTGTTGTTGTTGTTGTACTTTCACCGGCCTGTTGATTTTCCATCTTCCCCTTCTTTTCAATACTAGGTACACATTCTAAAAATTATGTGTTGATATAAGATCGAATTGGATGTTGAAGTTCTGAAATGAAATAGAGAAGTTGTTGATTAATATTTGTTGTTATTTTCCGTTTTATTAGTTTTATCAAATTGTAGTTAGTTCTATATTTTGAAGAATAAATTTGTCATTTAGTCGGCTTGTGAGGGAATACCTTTTGTACTAATATAGAATAGCATTTTAAGCATGTAATTAATTAGGACTTTTTTTTTCTTTTAAAGATAAACTAAATAAAAAAAATGTAGTCACTTTAGGATTATCCTTTTAAATAAAAAATGTTACGAGCCTTGCTAAATAGAAAATAAAATCGCGGGGCTCCTTAATAAGAATGTTCACTTTTTCTTAAAAAATAATCAAACGCGGTAAATGATTTAAAATTGCATTATAGTATCGAACATGTTTTAAAATCAGATATTTAGCCATTATAATAATTTAAGCGACCGTGCTAGAACCACGGAATCCGGGGTGCCTAACACCTTCCCCTAAGTTAACAGAATTCCTTAGTCAAAATTTCTTGTTCGCATACTTTATTTGGAAAGTCGAAAATTTTCTCGATTTGGGATTCAAGATAAACTAGTGACTTGGGACACCATAATTTATTCCAAGTGGCGACTCTGAAATAAATAAATAATCCCATTTCTAATATTGTCACTAAAATTGGAAAAACTCCCTTATGCATTATCCTTCGGGGTAAGCGCGCCAAAAGGAGGTGTGACAGCTCTGGCGACTCTGCTGGGGAAGCAAACCCAGAACCACTGGTTCAGGGTTTAAGAATTCGAGCTTGGAATAATTGTTGTATTTGGCTTATTTATTATCTGATTTTATTATATGTTTGTATTAATGTGCTAAATATTGTTTTTACTACTTTGATATTTTGTGAATTGTATATAAATTGTGCCGATACCCGTTTTCTTCTTCTGAGTCTCTTTGAAATATAATCTCGGGCATTTGCTGGACATAGCCCGTTTTTATCAAGATAGTTGTGGTGCTTGGCACCCAGTGAAGGATTTGTAGTCACACTTGTTTAGGCGGGGAGCATTGTCAATTAAGCCGGAAAGCCATGCTACCGGTGCACTGACACTCCTCGGCTCGAGTTGTCCGCTCGAGTTAAAGCCAGTCTAGACACCTTTTCCAAAAAGATGATAAACCCAGAACCACTGGATCATGGTTTTAGAACTCGAGTTTTGAATAATTGTTGTATTTGGTTTATTATTATCTTGGGTTTAAATGTGCAAAATGATATTTTTATCGCTTTGATATTTTTTGAACTGTACATATAAATTGTGCCGAAACCAATCTCCTCTCTGAGTCTTCTAAATCATGAAGAAGGGTGCACTTCGTGTGACTTCTTTTCTGTATGGTGTCTAATTTCCATTTTAGAACGAGGTTTGGATAAGTTGCAAAACCGGTGAAGCTTCTGTATTCCCGGGTTGCTGCCTCCTCCTCGGCTCGAGTTGTCCGCTCTGTCACACCTCTTTTTTACGCACCCGCAAGGATGCAAAGGAGTTTTTTCCAATTAAAGGACAATCGAGACGGGATCAATTTATTAAATTCAGAGTCGCCACTTGGAAAAATAATGGTGTTCCAAGTCACCGGTTTAATCCCGAACCGAGGAAATTTATGACTCCGTAATACAGTCCGCGAAACTAGAAATCTGGATAAGGAATTCTGTTAACCCGGGAGAAGGTGTTAGGCACTCCCGGATTCCGTGGTTTTAGCACGGTCGCTCAATTGCAATTTTTGTTTCTATCCGATTCTTTTATATATTTTAACTATGTGCTTTTAATGCTCCGCCATTGTTTTTAGAAGAATTGCGACGTTACGAAAACACATTTCGAGCCGCACCGTAACCGGTACGCCTGCGACTCTAATGTATTTCAGTTCCACCGAGAGTAAGATTTGGGTCACATAAATGCACACCCGTATTCAGGAAAGTAATTTTTATTTCAAGTCGTGCCTAAAGAGTCTATCGTCTATTTACTTTGGGAAAAGGACCGTGAAATTCACTAGACGGTCCTTCCAAGTCTAAGTTTTCATGACAATTATTCGAGGGCCCCACAATGGTGTATTTTTGGCGAGGCTCGTCTCGTTTATTTTAAAAGGACAATCCTAAAGTGACTACATTTTTCTACTAAGTTCGTCTCTAAATAAAAGAGAAAAGGTCCTAATTTATTGCATGTTTATAAGCTCGGACCTCCTATTAGTTATTAAATCAATGTGAACGGAAATTGCACTCGAGCTTGCATAAGGGAAATTATTTTATGCCTTATTCTACAAGCGAATAATACTAAAACTAAAATTATAAATAGCATACGAATTTGACAAAATATCAGAACAAACTAACCATTCTCTAATTAAACCAACCGTATTAGATGAATTGAGCCAATGGAGTTAACTATGTGTAATACGAAAGTCATTTTGAACTTTATGCTAACGTTCATCACTAATATTAGTTACTAATTTTATTCAAATTGCTATTTAAAGCGATGTCATTTACTCAAGTGACCTAGCAAATTCCGACAAAATCATTCACATTAGTTGATCTACAAACGCTCATTAGCGGATTATTTTAGTCTACCTTCATTAACTACTAACACTACTTATTTTGAGATTTAATCTAAATGGTCATGTCTTACTCGAACCTGCTTTCATGCCATCAACTAATGAAATGCTCTCACAATGGGATATCAGTGAATCCTTTCTAAATTTTTTACCTGCTAGGCTTAATTGAAATCCAAATCTATTAACAATCATCCTAATAGTCTCAAATATTTGATAATGCTCGAGTATCAGCAATGTTTTCAAAAGTTCAAATTCATACAATCCGATATAATTACACAAAAAGGACTATTAACAATCTAAAGTATTAACAACTGAACTACTTCATCTCATCATCCGAAAGAACACACAAAAAAAAATGAAAACAGGCTTAAACTTCACATTCTTCATGCATTCATCTCACATCTTCAGTTTGGGACTATTGAATTATAGAGGTGTACCTGGGATAAGAAAAGGAACAAATGGATGAATGAAGAGCAGTATCTCAACAGTGACACAAGACCAGTGACAATCAAAGCCACAGTAGCACAGCAACAACAACAACAAACAGAAGAACAACAATAACCAGTGGCCAGTCAACACAGCAACAACGCTGGCAATACCCAAAAGATAGAACACAACAAAAACCAAGATGCAATCAACAGCAACAGAAGAACACCCCAGTGAAGCAAACCAAAGCAGTAGCCTGAGAACTAAGAACCACAGCAGAGACAACCACAAACGAAACAGTAACAAAACCCAATGGAACAGTAACTTTCAGTCTACACCTCCCAGCTCTCTCTATCTATATTCTGGTATGTGTATACTGTGAACCCTCACTGTGTATTTCAATGTCTGTCTATGTATCTCCTCAATGTTTCAGACCACCCTTAAGAGTCTATCTCCCTCCTGTTTTTATAGCTAAGACAGACCCCTTGTCCCTTAAACTAATCCAATAGAACAGTGAACTTGACTGAAACAGTGAGAAAGAGAAATGCAGAATCTTTTCTTCCTCTCTCTTCTTCAAAAATGTATGCCTTTTTCTGTATATATGTCCGTGTCTATCTATCACTCAAGTCTCTTATACTTATAGTTAAAAATGAACTCCCCCCAGCCAAGAGAATCAGAAATTCTAACATACAATAATCAACAGACCCATCCTGCCCACACCCTGCCTGCCAGCCCAGTATATTCTCTGTTTTAGCCACTAAACTTGTCTAGGTATGGGTTATGTTATTTTAAATCAAAGACTGCAGGGACTGGTGGTGCCCTGCTGTACAGCAGGTTCCACTAGGTCATTTCATGGGTAGGGCATTTTTTAAATCCTAAGATGCTAACATTCTGATTCAAATCACTAACAACTATATCCCAACATCACTGATAATTCAAAAAATCTGTTAAACCAACAGTGGCTTGGATCAATCTTAGCAGTATTAATCATTAACCAGTGTTCTAACAAGACCAAACCATAGAATTAATCAATGACATTCCATACAATCGAAACTAATTGACAACTCAGTGATTCACAAATTTTGGGCAGACTCGGGGGTTGACAATTCAAACTAACTTATTTGACGACCTTAAATCAATCAATCATACAAAGCCATTACAATTAACAAATAATCAGAAAGAAACCGACCAAATAGAAGGTCTGTTGGGGAGGGGCAGAGTAAATTTGAAAGACGACAGTAAGAAGGTCCAAATGCGGTAGATTATACATGTAACAAGATATTACCAAAACCAACAATCAAAACAACAACAATAAACAAAAAATGAAAGAAAAAAAATACCTCAGGAATCAGAATGACCCAAGTTCGAACTCGGCTTGCCCATTTTGAGGTCGGATAGACCTTAATCGAAGTGTTCTCGACCGAGAACACCCCGAATAAAGTCCATTGGACCCCAAAACCTCGATTAATTTGGCCTAATTCGACCCTTTTAAGTTTAGGGTTCTTGAGGGTGGGATTTGGGGCTTTTGTATTTCTGGTTAGATTCGAAGCAAACCAATGCCGGCGGGGGTACGAGGGAGGCCATGTGAGGGTTTGGGGTGAGTTTGGGGTGATTTGGCGTAAGTTCGAGTTGACTCGAATCTTCAAATGAAGATTCGAGGAGTTCTGGAGTGATTCGAGGTAAAGGGAGGCTGGATTCGTAATGAGTGAGGCGAGGGGAAGATTTTGGCATTGGTTTGGGTTTGATTGGCCTACCGGAACCGCCGCGAGGCGATTTCCGGCGGGCGGCGCACGGCGGCGTTACGCCGGGGATTTGAGAGCTCCTGAGGGAGAAGAAGGGAGAGGGGGGGTCTGGCTTGGGGGGGCGGGGTATGGAAAGGAGCTTATATATGTTTTGAGTAGTTAAATCCTGATCGTTGGATCAAACTTGATCAACGATCAGGATCCTCTCACTTAAACCAAACGGTGCCGTTTGGTTAAGTCCTAGGCTGGATGAATTTTGGAATTAACGGATTAATCTGGGCCGTTGGATAATAAAATCCAACGGTCCAGATCAAACGTTACATATGCTGAAGCTGGACGGATATTTGGGCCGTATCAGAAGCAATTCATTTGGGCCTGGCTTTTAGACTAAAATTGGCCCAACTCGGATCTTCATGATGTATTATGTACATATGTGTATGTATATATATATATATATGTATATATACATACATATATATATATATACACACATATATATATATACCAACCTATAACACCGCTGTTTTTTACTACAATTAACGCACACGATTACATATCACCCAAAAATGTAAATCACATGACTTCGATATCAAACGCTGAAAATGCAAAGCCTAGCATACATTTTTTGTATTTTTAATTTAAATAAATAAACGTGCACACAAAACACAAAATCACACAAAGCATGCCCAACACGAAACTATTTTTATTTTTTTGAATTTTCTGGGAGTACTTCTCGAGTAAGGCAAAAATCACGTGCTCACAGCTGCCCCTCTTTGCGCGTAAACACGCAGAGTTTTCGTGCAAAGATAAATGAGCGGATATAAGCGATTTTTGCCTGTTTGAGCACTCCGTATAAAGCATTTTTGAAAAGTTTTGACCGAACCTTGCTTCAAAGGTCTCCTACATATCCCCGGCTAAAAGGGAATCAGGTCAATGTAGTTCGGGAAGTTCTGGTAGCTGGGACTACCATGCCTGTCGCGATCTCGCTGTTACTGCTGTTGCCGCTGTTACTGCTGTTACCACTGCTTAGCTGATTTCCTTGTTATACTGCGCTAAGCAACAAAAACAAGAAGCTAGACTAAGTTATATTACTACAAGTTCTTATCTATCCTTGTAACTTGATCTTGTCGCGCTCCTTGCCATCCTGTCTGACTTGGTGTTTCTTCTACGCTTCTTCTCTTCTGTCAGTTGTTATTTCGGCCTATCTTGATTGCCGAACTCCGACCATTACCTCCTTCTTTACGATCTTTGAACTATTCTCCTTCACAATCTGAGTCTATCTGTTCTGATCCTTGTTGCCTCCCTTTGCTTACGAACTTGGATTCATGCCGGGGATTTCCGTTACATTCTACCGCTTTCCTCTACCAACTCAAAACAGCTTGCCACTCCATTCTCCAAGCGGGCTCCCTGACTTCAACTACTACTTCGAAATTAAATCGCCACTCCATTCTCCAGGCGGGCTCCCTGACTTCAACTACTACTTCAAAATAAAATCGCCACTCCATTCTCCAGGCGGGCTCCCCGACTTCAACTACTACTTCAAAATAAAATCGCCACTCCATTCTCCAGGCGGGCTCCCTGACTTCAACTACAACTTCAAAATTAAATCGCCACTCCATTCTCCAGGCGGGCTCCCTGACTTCAACTACTACTTCAAAATAAAATCGCCACTCCATTCTCCAGGCGGGCTCCCTGACTTCAACTACTACTTCAAAATTAAATCGCCACTCCATTCTCCAGGCGGGCTCCCTGACTTCAACTACTACTTCAAAATAAAATCGCCACTCCATTCTCCAGGCGGGCTCCCCTGACTTCAACTACTACTTCAAAATAAAATCGCCACTCCATTCTCCAGGCGGGCTCCCTGACTTCAACTACTACTTCAAAATTAAATCGCCACTCCATTCTCCAGGCGGGCTCCCTGACTTCAACTACTACTTCAAAATAAAATCGCCACTCCATTCTCCAGGCGGGCTCCCTGACTTCAACTACTACTTCAAAATAAAATCGCCACTCCATTCTCCAGGCGGGCTTCCTGACTTCAACTACAACTTCAAAATTAAATCGCCACTCCATTCTCCAGGCGGGCTTCCCCTGACTTCAACTACAACTTCCGAAAATAAATCGTCATTCCTCTCTTCAGGCGGGCTCCTGACTTCGATCATCAACTTAGAAAATAAAATGCCATTCCTCTCTTCAGGCGGGCTCCCTGACTTCAACTACAACTTCACCTGATTTCATCCTATCTTGATTACCTTCCTTGCCTCTTGTACCATTTCCTTCTTCCCGCATTGCCTCTCGGACCACCTTTTCTTCTGAATTATCCTGTCTTGGAATTGCTTTCCCCCGGTCGTATTACTTTTCTTCTGGCTGCTGGGGATATTTTTGGAACTGTTTACTCGCCTGCTGGGGGTGATGCTGCCGAGGAAGTATTCTTTGTTTCCTTCACCCCTCATTCTCTTCCTTCTTCCCCTACCTCTTCTGGGACTCACGCTTTTGTTTCCTTGATCAAATTATAGGATGTAATACTGCTGGGGGAATCTCGAAGCCATTTTTTTCTTTTTCCCATAACTGCTGGGGATGATACCATGCTCAAAGATCACCCCATCTTGTGTTGCTTTCTACCTTTATCCTCTGAGTCTTGCTTTCCAGAAAATTTTCGCAACCGGAGAAAATTTTCTGCCCCAGTGTGATAAACTTCCGGACGGTATGCTTTTCTGCCGTCGGACCCTCTTTTCCTGCTTTAAATCAAAGAAAAATTGTTAGTTTCAAAACGCCGCGAGTGGTCGTGCCACTCTTGTTGAGGCCATTCTCTTTCAGCTGCTTGGCCTCTCTCGAACTTTGAGGACGACGTTGACGCTTGCTTGGGAAGATGCTTTTTCCACGAACGACCTCTCATCTTTTATTCCACTCTTTGGTTTGGTCCGACTCTATTAGCCGGTGATCTGTTGCGTGGAATCACCTTTCGGACATGCCACATGTGTCCATCATACTCCATAATTCTTGCGAACCTTCCACTCAGCCTGTCATCCCAATCTCATTATCGTAACGACTTCTGTCTCATTGCCTTGTTCCATGCCTATTCACTTTCAATATACCTGCTTTGGGAGACTTGGTAGTAAGCTTTTTTAAAAAATCAATTTTCGAAAATGAAAGAAAAGAAAAGAAAAGACTACCGCAATTGACAAAAGAAGAGAAAAACTTTTCTGAACTTAAAAATAGGAAAACTTATCTGAATGTGTGCCCTGATCCAATGTTATGCCGCGCCTTTGAGATTAAACTACCCAGCCTATTCATGTCAATCACTTTCTGATACCGCGTCCTGCTAGAGGTAAACGGATGTCCCAACCTTGTCTCATGCAGACATCTTGTAACCATCTCATCCTGCCACCTCACCGTGCCCTTCAAAGGGTTTTCACTGGTGAGATTCTCTCATTTTTCTCTATCTCCCGTCGCCCTAAGGTGCCCGTAAAGGTTTTCACCGTAAGACTCTCTCATTTTACTTCTCTCAACTTCCTTCGCCTTAAGGTGCCCGCAAGGGTTTTCACCGTTAAGACTCTCTCGTTTATGCTTCTCTCAACTTCCTTCGCCTTAAGGTGCCCGCAAGGGTTTTCACCGTTAAGACTCTCTCGTTTATGCTTCTCTCAACTTCCTTCGCCTTAAGGTGCCCGCAAGGGTTTTCACCGTTAAGACTCTCTCGTTTATGCTTCTCTCAACTTCCTTCGCCTTAAGGTGCCCGCAAGGGTTTTCACCGTTAAGACTCTCTCATTTATGCTTTCTTTCCCTGCGGCAGGGTATCACCCCTGAGATTCCCTCTAGAGCGTTATCCCCTTTCGGCTTGTGCATCCTGGATTCAATCGAGGGTCGGGATGTCACTTTTGGCTTTCATTCACATGATTTGGCATTTCTCAAATACTGATCGAGAGGTCTTTCTGGTTCTTAATGTGGTTTCTGCGCGTGAGGCTGAAGAAAGGGGTTTAGCCTCAACGGTTAGCTTATTACAACTTTCGGAATCCACACTATCTTTCCAACGAAACAATGACTTCTGCCCCAGTTTTGTTGCTTGGGGGATTTTTTGATTTTTATTTTATTATGACCGAGCCGCGTGGCGCCTACGTATCCTTCTTGAGGAATCAGGTCGAACGTAGTTCACTTTTTCTTGTATTACTTTTTTGTTTCTTTTCTATTCTGTTACACATCTTCCTTGATGATTCCGAAAGAGGGTATATGAAAGAATAACTAAGGCTCAAATGGGGAAACAAAGGTTAAAGTGTTTGGGTAGCAGAAAAATTGCCTCTGTCATTTCATTCTCCGAAAAAATGCCAAGTACACACAAACGAAACCAAACGTTGACAAATGCATTAAAGAATTACACATAATATCTCTTAACCGCATCAGAATTGATAGCCATATCGGTGCATCTTCCCTCGACATCAGTCAGACATAGAGCGCCGTTGGATAATACTCTAGTCACCACAAAAGGTCCCTGCCAATTTGGAGCGAACTTGCCTTTCGCCTCGGCCTGATGGGGTAGAACTCTCTTCAGCACATGCTGTCCCACTTCAAATCTCCTGGGACGTACCTTCTTGTTGTATGCTCTCGCCATTCTCCTTTGATACAATTGGCCGTGACATACTGCTGTCAATCTCTTTTCATCGATCAAGCTCAATTGCTCTAATCGGGTTTTGACCCACTCGTCGTCATCAATCTCAGCTTCAGCGACAATTCGGAGGGACGGAATCTCAACTTCTGCGGGTATTACCGCTTCAGTCCCGTATACCAACAAGTAAGGAGTTGCACCTACCGAAGTCCCGGACGGTAGTGCGATAACCCAACAGCGCAAATGGTAGCTTTTCATGCCATTGCCTAGATCCTTCTACCATTTTCCTCAATATCTTCTTTATGTTCTTGTTTGCTGCCTCGACCGCACCATTTGCTTTTGGGCGATACGGTGTGGAATTTCGGTGTGTAATCTTGAACTGTTGACATACCTCTTTCATCAATCCACTGTTAAGATTTGCACCGTTATCCGTAATGATCATCTTTGGAATTCCGAACCTACAAATGATGTGGGAGTGTACGAAGTCCACTACCGCCTTCTTGGTCACCTGATTTGAATGTTTTGGCCTCCACCCACTTGGTAAAATAATCAATCGTTACCAGAATGAACCTGTGACCATTGGAAGCCGCAGGCTCAATAGGTCCAATAACATCCATACCCCATGCGACAAACGGCCACGGTGCTGACATTGTATGCAATTCAGTCGGCGGAGAATGAATCAAATCTCCGTGTATCTGACACTGATGGCATCTTCGCACGAAACTTATACAATCCCGCTCCATAGTGAGCCAATAATATCCTGCTCGAAGAATCTTCTTTGCCAATACGTATCCGCTCACGTGTGGTCCGCAAACTCCCGAGTGTATATCCGTCATCACTGTTGTGGCTTGACTTGCATCTATGCATCTCAATAATCCCAAGTCTGGGGCTCTTTTGTACAGCACCCCTCCACTAAGGAAAAATCCGTTCGCCAACCGCCGAATAGCTCGCTTTTGATCTCCAGTTGCTTGCTCTGGGTATACTCCTAACCTGAGGTATTCCTTGACATCATGAAACCACGGCTCACCATCCACCTCTTCCTCTATCACATTACAATAAGCATGTTGATTCCGGACCTGGATATGTAACGGATCGACACGAACCTTGTCCGGGTGATGTAGCATTGATGCTAAAGTAGCCAACGCGTCGGCAACCTCATTATGCATCCTCGGGATGTGCCTGAATTCTACCGATCGAAAGCGTTTGGTCAAATCATGCAAACACTGACGATACGGGATAAGCTTTAAATCTCTGGTTTCCCATTCTCCCTGAATCTGATGTACCAGAAGGTCCGAGTCCCCCAAGACCAAGACGTCCCGTACATCCATGTCCACCGCTAATCGCAACCCCAAGATACATGCCTCGTACTCACCCATATTATTGGTACAATGAAAACGCAGTTGAGCAGTGACAGGGTAATGATGTCCTGTTTCAGAGATGAGCACAGCCCCTACTCCGACTCCTTTTGCGTTTGCCGCTCCATCGAAGAAAAGCTTCCACCCTGGATCCTCGGTTAATTCCAACCCATCAATTTGCAGTACTTCTTCGTCTGGAAAATACGTCCTCAAAGGCTCGTATTCGTCATCAACGGGATTTTCAGCTAAGTGATCGGCCAGGGCTTGAGCTTTCATAGCCGTCCTTGTCACGTATATGATGTCGAATTCCGTAAGTAATATTTGCCACTTTGCTAACCTCCCCGTAGGCATGGGTTTCTGGAAAATATACTTCAACGGATCCAGACGCGAAATGAGGTAAGTGGTGTAAGAAGACAAGTAGTGTTTCAGCTTTTGGGCTACCCAAGTCAGGGCGCAACATGTCTTTTCTAGATGAGTGTACTTGACCTCGTGGACAGTAAACTTCTTACTGAGGTAGTAAATGGCCCGTTCCTTCCTGCCGGTAAGATCATGCTGCCCCAGCACGCAGCCGAACGAATTCTCTAAGACCGTCAGATAAAGAATCAGGGGTCTACCCGGTTCAGGCGGAACTAGTACGGGTGGGTTTGACAGATACCCTTTGATTTGGTCAAACGCTTCCTGACATTCTGCCGTCCATTCTATCGCCACGTCTTTTTTCAATAGACGGAATATGGGTTCACAGGTTGCCGTAAGTTGGGCAATAAACCTACCGATGTAATTCAACCTTCCCAACAGACTCATTACCTCTGTTTTATTCTTTGGCGGGGGTAACTCCTGAATGGACTTGATTTTGGATGGGTCCAACTCAATGCCCCGTCGACTGACGATGAATCCCAGCAACTTTCCTGACGGAACTCCGAATGCACATTTGGCCGGATTAAGCTTGATGTCGTACCTTCGAAGTCTTTGAAAGAACTTCCTGAGGTCAGCGACATGGTCCTCTTGACGTCTGGATTTCACGATCACATCATCCACGTACACCTCAATTTCCTTGTGTATCATGTCATGGAATACCGTAGTCATCGCCCTCATATAGGTTGCCCCTGCATTCTTCAAACCGAACGGCATCACTCGGTAGCAATAAGTCCCCCATGGTGTGATAAAAGCCGTCTTTTCTGCGTCTTCTTCATCCATCAAAATCTGATGATATCCCGCATAACAGTCCACAAAGGATCCAATCTCGCGTCCGGCGCAATTATCAATCAGGATATGGATATTGGGAAGTGGGAAATTATCCTTAGGACTTGCCTTGTTGAGATTGCGATAGTCCACGCATACCCCGATCTTTCCGTCTTTCTTTGGCACCGGCACTACGTTAGCCAACCATTCAGGGTATCGAGTGACACGAATGACTTTCGCCTGCAACCTGCTTGGTTACCTCCTCCTTAATCTTCACACTCATCTCCGTCTTGAATTTCCGCAGCTTTTGCTTGACGGGAGGATATGCCGGATCGGTGGGTAATCTATGAACCACTAGATCAGTGCTGAGTCCTGGCATGTCGTCGTACGACCATGCGAAAATATCTTTAAACTCCATGAGTGTTTTGACCAATTCTTCTCTCAGATTGGGTTCAATATGGACACTTATCCGGGTTTCTTTGACGTCATCCGCATTCCCTAGATTAACGGCCTCAGCATCATTTAAGTTCGGTTTGGGCTTTTCCTCGAAGTGACTTAATTCTTCACCGATTTCTTCTACGGCTTCATCATCGCCGTACTCCGACTCACTCTCGTCACTTCTTATTTCATGTGTTATTATTTCCAAACCCGATTGACTTTCTAGACTGGGTTGATTAATCTTTAAGTGCGCCATGTCATTAAGATCAGTTGCAAGAAGGCTGTTCAGAAAAGTAAAAAGAAGAAAAGATAAACAAAATTAGACACGAAGGAACCAACTTTCATTGATGGGAATTGTACAAAGGGGAAAACAAACTGCAAACTTAAATCAAAAATAAACAAAACGAACGGGATTTTACTCCGGGGACAAACCCCCAATACAAAATTTCGAAAGAAAGACAATCCAAGACAAACTACCAAGACTCCTTCCGGACAGGGAGAGGAGTAGCCTTCCAGTTATTCAGTTTTGCCTTTGGTCCCACAAATTGTATCTCGGCGTGGCTAGATCCTTCACCGTCCTCGAGCATACATACATCTGTGAATAGGTTTTCGAACTTCCTGAAGAACTCTTCGTCTGGCCTGACCGTAGGACCGGGAATCTTTGGCGCCGGATGTCCTCTTGCTCCGGACCTGACAAAAGATTGGGAAAGGCGTGGAACAGGCTTTGGGAGCACCCATGTTTTCTGCTTACTCCTCTTTGCTCGCCGGATGTCCTCTGAGGTTGGCTGGAATCCCAAGCCGAAGGTTCCCAAGTTTTCGACCACTGATACCGGTTGTATAATTCCTTGCAGAGATGCACCTAACCCTTTACCGGGTACGAAACCATGTCGCAACATTTCATGCGCCACCATGACATCCGCAATAATTGTTCTGTCGCCGGGAATACATTCCCCTTCCGGAACTCGGTGGGCGGGCACCACATCGCAGACTTGATATACCCACGGCCCAACATCTTCTTCTGTCTCAACAAAGGGAATGATGGTGCCCGATTGTGGGTCGTTCTCTCCATGAACGACGATCTCCTGCTGGTCCCATTCAAACTTGACGAGCTGGTGCAAGCTGGATGGAACTGCTCTTGCGGCATGAATCCATGGTCGCCCTATTAGGAGGTTATATGACACCACCATATCCAGCACCTGGAATTCCATGGTGAACTCCACTGGCCCAATTGTCAAGACTAGCACTATGTCACCAACCGACGCTTTACCTCCTCCGTCGAACCCTCGAACACATACCCCGTTCTCGCGTACCCTGCCGATGTCTACTTTTAATTTGCCCAGTGTAGAGAGAGGGCAAATGTTAGCACTTGACCCATTATCAACCAAGACTTTGGTAACCACCGCCTCTTCACACTTCACCGTAAGATACAAAGCCCTGTTATGCTCAGTGCCTTCCTCAGGCAACTCGTCATCGGTGAAGGTGATCCGATTTGCTTCGAAGATCCGATTGGTGATCTTCTCCAAATGGCTCACTGAGATTTTATCCGGTACATGTGCCTCATTCAGGACTTTCATCAATGCTTGCCGATGTTCTTCCGAATGTATCAGCAAGGATAGCAATGATATTTGCGCCGGAGTCTTCTTCAACTGCTCTAAGACAGAGTAGTCATGCAGCTTCATCTTTTTCAAGAATTCTTCTGCTTCTTCATCAGTGACCGGCTTTTTCAATACCGCCGGAGTGGTCTTCCTCAATTCCGCAGGGGCAAAACATCTCCCCGAGCGGGTCAACCCTTGGGCTTCACAAACTTCCTCTTTCACTTCCTTTCCTTTGTAGGTTGTTGTAATCTGAGCATAATTCCATGGAATAGCCCGGCTATCAGTTATTGGCAACTGTATTGCTGGCTTGATGATGAAAGGATCCATTCGAACGCCCGCTACCGTCAAGACGGGCTTGGTTGCTGCCCCTGGTACAACTATTTTTGCTTCCCCCGGCCTCACCGGTACTTCGTTCACACTTCCTTTTTCCACTTCTGACCCTCCTGGTGCATCCTTCTTGCAAATGGATGGCTCATCAAAGCTTGGCCCTTTTCTCGTTCCTGCCCCGCTAGACCTAATCATCATTACAGTCTGAGAGGCTTTCTCCTTTCCTTCCTCCGCCCGTACCAACTCGATCATATTGGTCTCATGATGAGCTGGGAGCGGGTTTTGGTTGATGTTGGGCTCTGTCGGAGTCTGGACCTCGATCCTGCGGGTGTCAATGAGCTCCCTGGATGGCCGTCTTCAGCCTCCAACACTTTTCTGTATCATGTCCCGGACATCCCGAGCAGTAGGCACAATTTACCGAATGGTCCAAGTTCTTCGGAAGGGGGTTTGGCAACTTAGCTTCAACCGGATTTAGCAAACCTACTTGCTTCAACCGGTGGAACAGACTGGTATAAGACTCTCCTAAGGGAGTGAAAGTCTTTGGCCTCGGCGCCCTGTCACCCCTGAATGCCCGGTTCGGACGGAAACTCGCGCCCGAGGGGTTTCTGTAAGCTCTTGGGGGTGGATGATTGTTCTGGGGTTCGGTGCACGCCACGGTGCATGAACAGGAGGTGCAGAATAGGACTGTGCATGGTGGACAGTAAAATGGGGATCAGGTGCGGGATAGTAATGTTGCGGGTGGCTATATGGGTTGTGGGGGTAATTTTGGTGGTGAGGCTGGGGTGGGCTATATTGGGGTGCGGGGCCTCTATTTTTGAACCATGCCCCGGACTCGACGGCCGCCACTTCCTCTCTCCTCTTCTTCCCCGGTACTCCTCCAGTACCGCTTTGGATAGCCTGAGTGGTGGCTTTCAGTGCTGAGTAACTCATGATCTTGTTGGCCTTCAAACCCTCCTCGATCATACCCCCCATTTTTATCACCTCAGTGAATGATTTGCCTACGGACGTTACCAGATGTCCGAAGTAGGTGGGCTCTAATGTCTGTAAGAAGTAGTCCACCATCTCGCTTTCTCTCATCGGCGGATCTACCCTGGCCGCCTGTTCCCTCCATCGGAAACCAAATTCCCTGAAGCTTTCAGCATGCTTCTTCTCTAATTTTAGCAATGATAGGCGGTCGGGGATTATCTCAAGATTGTATTGGAACTGGCCGATAAAAGCTTGAGCCAAATCATCCCACGTAAACCATCTACTGGGATCCTGTCTAGTGTACCACTCCAACGCCGATCCTCCCAGACTCTGGCCGAAGTAGGCTATCAGAAGCTCGTCCCGTCCTCCGGCCCCTCTCATTTTACTGCAAAACCCCCGCAGGTGGGCCACTGGGTCACCATGCCCCTCGTATAGGTCGAATTTGGGCATTTTAAATCCTGCTGGCAACCGGACGTCCGGGAATGGGCATAGATCCTTATAGGCGACGCTGACCTGGTTGCCTAAACCGTGCATGTTCCTGAAGGACTGCTCCAGGCTTTTAACTTTTTCTGACAACTTCCTCGTGTTCCGAACTTTGGAAGTGCTTTTCCGGTTCTGCCGGATTATCCCAGTGAGGTGTATGTGATTGTGGTTCAGGAGCCCTGAAAGTAGGCTCCGGAGGATAGTAAGAGTTGTCATGGATCTGAACATATGGCTCGCTGGCCGGCCTTTGCAGAGGAGCAGGTGGAGGTGCTACAAAAACAGGGGTGACTGGAGGAGGATTTGGTTTGGCTGGTGGAATGTGGGTGGCATATGGATTTTCCCCCTGAAAGTATGGATAGCTCGGGGCGCTTGTTGAAGGATCGATGGGTGGATGCTCTGGAGCTGAGGCGAGAGTAGGGCGGTTTGGTGAAGACTGTTCCCTGGCCCAGGCCAGGTGCATCTCTGTTATCTGTTGTTTTAACCGGTCTACTTCTTCTTTCATGATTTGCAGCTCGGATTTTTCTTCCTCAAGACTCTTGCCGGAACTCGACATGCTTACTGTAACTGGTCCTTTGGATCTAGTACGGTAGTGATGGCTGGCCAGTATATTCTGTCAAACCAACTGCTAAACTTTCTGGAACACGCAACAAACTTGTTAGTTCACCGAGTTTGACAGATATGTTATAGCACGTTGGATGCAATGCACCTAACCAAATAGCCCTTTCTACGTGTACTCTTTAACATGCGTCATTCCGGCCCTTTTTCTTTTTCTTTTTCTTTTTCTTTTTTTTTTTTTTTTTTTTTTTTTTTTTTTTTTTATCTTTGCAAGCCTTATTGTTATTTAGCCTTTGGATTCTTTTTCTTTCTTTTTAGTGGTGGTCGAATCTTATGTGGATTGCCTACGTATCACGACCCCGCGTGAATCAGACCGAGCGTAGTTCTGGTAACAAGATTGTGGCGAAATTCAGTAACTTTTATATCAAATAAACCGTGTAGTTACAAAACACGTCTTACAACAATCAGCAAAACAAAAGAAAATGCTTGACTTGGGAAAGTAAAGATAAAAATGCCAACTAGCTTGACTCAACATTTCAAAATACATTTTCAATCAAAAATCTAATGCCCTAAAATCCCTGGGGGCCTGCGAGGCATCATTCGGCCTTGCCGCAGGCCTTGGTGTGAGGTCCTTGTGCAGTTCTCTCAACTCTTCCATGATCCGATGAACATAACCCATAATTGAAGCGAAAAGGGTCGGCGCGGGGCATTCGTTCACAAGCTAGGCACTTCATGGTGACATAGTGCCCGATTTCTCCAATTCTATCCTTGATCATGTCCCTTTCTCCGAGTAGCCGCTCTATTTGCTGGTTTTTCGCCCCCAATCTTCGAGCATTGTTGGTGACTTGGTCTAGGAGCCTATCCACTTGTCCTTGCAGTCGGGCCATCAAATTGTGGCAACGGTCGAGGTCTGCTCTGGCATCTTGAGCTTGCTTAAAAACCCGTTCTCTGAGGACAACATTTGCTTCCCTTAAACTGGTGACGATATCAGTGTAATCCTCTTCCACCCGTTGTAGGTGAAGTGCATGTTGATGTGCCTCCTTTCTCCAGCCAGCTCGGATCCTCACTATTTGGGCCTTAGACTCTTCCAATTCTCTTTGGACATCGGCAACCTGGCTTTTCAAACCCTTTATCAATTTTTCGTCCGCCCGACTCCTCAACTGTCTGTCAGCATCCCTTTTCATTTGCTGGATTTGAGCTCTCATAAAGTCATTTTCTTGCGCCAACTTCTTTTTATCTCCTTCGTTGGCGGCGGCTTGCACATCCCTTTCAAATTGAAGATCTTGGACCCGTTGCTCTATCTTGCCGATCCTGGTTTTGTAAACCTCTTCCTTAGCCAACCAGTCCCATTGGTCTTGGGACGCTTCAGCAAATTCCCTGAGGTGAGGTCTTTTGGCTGGTCTTTCCCCCGACGTTTCTCCTTTGTACCAAGTAAGATATCTAGGTGCAACCTCTCCTCTAGCTCGGTCGTGCACACAAGTGTTTGCCTCTAGATATTGGCATTTGCTCCAGATCTGGCGGACCCTCGCTTCCGGGAATTGACCGTCGGGACCAATTTCAATAACATGGGTACTCAGGTCTTCTTCTTTGGGTACTATCTGACACCTCCCGAGCTGTCTCAACACCCGATGGGGCGCATAAGGTTGAATGCTTTTAAGTCCCATTAAGAGAAAGGGGGACTTAGCTGCTGGCATGTACACGATTCTGTCTATCCGCAACCAACCCAACGTCCATTGTATTTGGCTTGCGTTGAGAGCCTGAAAGTATGCCCTCCATGCCAATGTTCCTTCAGGCAAGACGACCCTATCAATCCTTGTGTAGAATTCGCTTATGCAAGTTTTCTCAACTAGACCATATCTCAAGAATTGAGTGCGACGACACAGGTGCTCGATCATCCACATTTGCAGCAGTAAATTACAGCCTTCGAAAAAATCTCCCCCGGCTTTGCAGATTGTGAGGGCTCGATATATGTCTGACAGTATCATAGGAGCAAGAGTACTCTCACTTTGGTCAAGCAAAGTACTGACGATTCCGGCTAACTTTATATCAATGTTCCCGTCTTTCCTCGGGAATACCACGAGTCCTAAAAAGGCTATCATGAAAGCAACTCGTCTGTGCTCCTCCCATTTCGGGCGATTACCCTTGCTGCATAATTTGTTTTCTGGGTCGTCGAAACCTCCCGCATGACCGTACCTTTGATAAATGAAGTCCAAAGTACAAAACCCTCGTGCTAGATCCGGGTTACGTACCGTCCTGGCCGTCTTTAGTGAGTCTAAAAACCGGTGTACGGCGACAACCCTGGGGGCGATTAGATATTGATGCCCCAATGGTATATCAATGTTTCCAATGTATCCGGTCATTTCCTCAACAGTTGGGGTGAGCTCGAAGTCCGAGAAGTGAAAGACATTGTGCGCGGAGTCCCAATACGTGACTAAGGCTCTTATGATGTCCCCCCGGGGTTTTATTTCAAGCAGACCCGTGAGACCTTTCAAATACTTTTTAACCTCATCCTGTCCTCCTTGGCCTAGATCATTCCACCATAGCCGTATTTGTACCGGGATTTTAGTCATGAGTGAAAAGGGTTCATTTTGAATCGTGCTCATCCTGCACATTTATTTAAAGAAATCGATCATTTTGGCTGGCAATGGTTTTTTCAAAATTTACAGATTTTGGTATATATTTCTGAAAAATGGCAAGTTGGACCCGACGGGGGTTGCCTACGTATCTCACTTCCGGTGAGAATCAAACTCGCGTAGTTCGGTCCGTCAAGACAAACTATTTCTTTTATTGACCGACAAAACACACTTTGTTAAGAAATACATTTTCCTTTATTGACCGACAAAGAAAACACATTTTGTCAAAAAACACATTTTCTTTTATTGATCGACAAAAAAAAACACATTTTGTTAAGAAACCCATTGTCGTCAAAGTCAACCTTCCGTTGTCTCTTGTTAACAAACTATTGGTTTTGTTGGTAAGACCCATTTTTGTATTTTCTGAAAATATCTATTTACCCACACTGTTTCTTTTTTTCGTTTCTCCTCAGTATTTAAAAGCCGGTCAGCATGCAAGTTCGAATAAATGCTTGAAACAAACATGGCATGGCAAGATGGTCTTTCATTTCAGGTTGCCTGTCCTAGACGGACCCAACCCCTGTGTCGAGTCCCCTAAGTCAAATGCAACATGATGCAAATAAGCGTTCCTACTAGGGATCCGGCATGAAGTTACGTTATTCTAAGTTTAAAAACCTGGGTATGTGTTCTAGACCGTGTACCCGAGCGGACAACTCGAGTTGAGGAAGGAGCTCCTTTCCGGGAACCAAAAGGCCAACCGGCTTAGAAACTTTCCGAGCCTCTTCCTTATTTCGGGTATGACACTAACAGAATAGGGAGTCTCAACCAGTGAGCACATCCCCGGGGTGAGAAGTGAAGGGTTTGCGGCACAGTTTTATATACAGTTCACGTAATATCAAAGCGGTAAACATATAACAGTTTGTATGTACAGTGCAGCTAGTATCAAAGCGGTAGACATGTAGCACGTTAATTAAACATGTAATAGAATCAGATATAGACAAAATAACAATTTAAATGAGCTCGAGTTCTTAAACCTTGAACCGAAGTTCTGGGCATATTCCCCAGCAGAGTCGCCAGAGCTGTCACACCTCTTTTTTACGCACCCGCAAGGATGCAAAGAGTTTTTCCAATTAAAGGACAATCGAGATGGGATTTATTTTAATTATTTCTGAGTCGCCACTTGGAAAAATAATGGTGTTCCAAGTCACCGGTTTAATCCCGAACCGAGGAAATTTATGACTCCGTAATACAGTCTGCGAAACTAGAAATTTGGATAAGGAATTCTGTTAACCCGGGAGAAGGTGTTAGGCACTCCCGGATTCCGTGGTTTTAGCACGGTCGCTCAATTGCAATTTTTGTTTCTATCTGATTCTTTTATATATTTTAACTATGTGCTTTTAATGCTCCGCCATTATTTTTAGAAGAATTGCGACGTTACGAAAACACATTTCGAGCCGCACCGTAACCGGTACGCCTGCGACTCTAATGTATTTCAGTTCCGCCGAGAGTAAGATTTGGGTCACATAAATGCACACCCGTATTCAGGAAAGTAATTTTTATTTCAAGTCGTGCCTAAAGAGTCTATCGTCTATTTACTTTGGGAAAAGGACCGTGAAATTCACTAGACGGTCCTTCCAAGTCTAAGTTTTCATGACAATTATTCGAGGGCCCCACAATGGTGTATTTTTGGCGAGGCTCGTCTCGTTTATTTTAAAAGGACAATCCTAAAGTGACTACATTTTTCTACTAAGTTCGTCTCTAAATAAAAGAGAAAAGGTCCTAATTTATTGCATGTTTATAAGCTCGGACCTCCTATTAGTTATTAAATCAATGTGAACGGAAATTGCACTCGAGCTTGCATAAGGGAAATTATTTTATGCCTTATTCTACAAGCGAATAATACTAAAACTAAAATTATAAATAGCATACGAATTTGACAAAATATCAGAACAAACTAACCATTCTCTAATTAAACCAACCGTATTAGATGAATTGAGCCAATGGAGTTAACTATGTGTAATACGAAAGTCATTTTGAACTTTATGCTAACGTTCATCACTAATATTAGTTACTAATTTTATTCAAATTGCTATTTAAAGCGATGTCATTTACTCAAGTGACCTAGCAAATTCCGACAAAATCATTCACATTAGTTGATCTACAAACGCTCATTAGCGGATTATTTTAGTCTACCTTCATTAACTACTAACACTACTTATTTTGAGATTTAATCTAAATGGTCATGTCTTACTCGAACCTGCTTTCATGCCATCAACTAATGAAATGCTCTCACAATGGGATATCAGTGAATCCTTTCTAAATTTTTTACCTGCTAGGCTTAATTGAAATCCAAATCTATTAACAATCATCCTAATAGTCTCAAATATTTGATAATGCTCGAGTATCAGCAATGTTTTCAAAAGTTCAAATTCATACAATCCGATATAATTACACAAAAAGGACTATTAACAATCTAAAGTATTAACAACTGAACTACTTCATCTCATCATCCGAAAGAACACACAAAAAAAAATGAAAACAGGCTTAAACTTCACATTCTTCATGCATTCATCTCACATCTTCAGTTTGGGACTATTGAATTATAGAGGTGTACCTGGGATAAGAAAAGGAACAAATGGATGAATGAAGAGCAGTATCTCAGCAGTGACACAAGACCAGTGACAATCAAAGCCACAGTAGCACAGCAACAACAACAACAAACAGAAGAACAACAATAACCAGTGGCCAGTCAACACAGCAACAACGCTGGCAATACCCAAAAGATAGAACACAACAAAAACCAAGATGCAATCAACAGCAACAGAAGAACACCCCAGTGAAGCAAACCAAAGCAGTAGCCTGAGAACTAAGAACCACAGCAGAGACAACCACAAACGAAACAGTAACAAAACCCAATGGAACAGTAACTTTCAGCCTACACCTCCCAGCTCTCTCTATCTATATTCTGGTATGTGTATACTGTGAACCCTCACTGTGTATTTCAATGTCTGTCTATGTATCTCCTCAATGTTTCAGACCACCCTTAAGAGTCTATCTCCCTCCTGTTTTTATAGCTAAGACAGACCCCTTGTCCCTTAAACTAATCCAATAGAACAGTGAACTTGACTGAAACAGTGAGAAAGAGAAATGCAGAATCTTTTCTTCCTCTCTCTTCTTCAAAAATGTATGCCTTTTTCTGTATATATGTCCGTGTCTATCTATCACTCAAGTCTCTTATACTTATAGTTAAAAATGAACTCCCCCCAGCCAAGAGAATCAGAAATTCTAACATACAATAATCAACAGACCCATCCTGCCCACACCCTGCCTGCCAGCCTGCCAGCCCAGTCTATTTTAGCCACTAAAACTTGTCTAAGTATGGGTTATGTTATTTTAAATCAAAGATTGCAGGGACTGGTGGTGCCCTGCTGTACAGCAGGTTCCACTAGGTCATTTCATGGGTAGGGCATTTTTTAAATCCTAAGATGCTAACATTCTGATTCAAATCACTAACAACTATATCCCAACATCACTGATAATTCAAAAAATCTGTTAAACCAACAGTGGCTTGGATCAATCTTAGCAGTATTAATCATTAACCAGTGTTCTAACAAGACCAAACCATAGAATTAATCAATGACATTCCATACAATCGAAACTAATTGACAACTCAGTGATTCACAAATTTTGGGCAGACTCGGGGGTTGACAATTCAAACTAACTTATTTGACGACCTTAAATCAATCAATCGTACAAAGCCATTACAATTAACAAATAATCAGAAAGAAACCGACCAAATAGAAGGTCTGTTGGGGAGGGGCAGAGTAAATTTGAAAGACGACAGTAAGAAGGTCCAAATGCGGTAGATTATACATGTAACAAGATATTACCAAAACCAACAATCAAAACAACAACAACAAACAAAAAATGAAAGAAAAAAATACCTCAGGAATCAGAATGACCCAAGTTCGAACTCGGCTTGCCCATTTTGAGGTCGGATAGACCTTAATCGAAGTGTTCTCGACCGAGAACACCCCGAATAAAGTCCATTGGACCCCAAAACCTCGATTAATTTGGCCTAATTCGACCCTTTTAAGTTTAGGGTTCTTGAGGGTGGGATTTGGGGCTTTTGTATTTCTGGTTAGATTCGAAGCAAACCAATGCCGGCGGGGGTACGAGGGAGGCCATGTGAGGGTTTGGGGTGAGTTTGGGGTGATTTGGCGTAAGTTCGAGTTGACTCGAATCTTCAAATGAAGATTCGAGGAGTTCTGGAGTGATTCGAGGTAAAGGGAGGCTGGATTCGTAATGAGTGAGGCGAGGGGAAGATTTTGGCATTGGTTTGGGTTTGATTGGCCTACCGGAACCGCCGTGAGGCGATTTCCGGCGGGCGGCGCACGGCGGCGTTACGCCGGGGATTTGAGAGCTCCCTGAGGGAGAAGAAGGGAGAGGGGGGGTCTGGCTTGGGGGGGCGGGGTATGGAAAGGAGCTTATATATGTTTTGAGTAGTTAAATCCTGATCGTTGGATCAAACTTGATCAACGATCAGGATCCTCTCACTTAAACCAAACGGTGCCGTTTGGTTAAGTCCTAGGCTGGATGAATTTTGGAATTAACGGATTAATCTGGGCCGTTGGATAATAAATCCAACGGTCCAGATCAAACGTTACATAGGCTGAAGCTGGACGGATATTTGGGCCAGATCAGAAGCAATTCACTTGGGCCTGACTTTTAGACTAAAATTGGCCCAACTCGGATCTTCATGATGTATTATGTACATATGTGTATGTATATATATATATATATGTATATATACATACATATATATATATATACACACATATATATATATATACCAACCTATAACACCGCTGTTTTTTACTACAATTAACGCACACGATTACATATCACCCAAAAATGTAAATCACATGACTTCGATATCAAACGCTGAAAATGCAAAGCCTAGCATACATTTTTTGTATTTTTAATTTAAATAAATAAACGTGCACACAAAACACAAAATCACACAAAGCATGCCCAACACGAAACTATTTTTATTTTTTTGAATTTTCTGGGAGTACTTCTCGAGTAAGGCAAAAATCACGTGCTCACACGCTCGGGTAAGCCAGGTCTAGAACATTAAACCCGGGTTTTTAAACCTAGTATAACAAAACTTCATATCGGATCCCTAGTAGGAATGCTTATTTGCATCATGTGCATATTGACTTAGAGAGGCTCAACACAGGGGTTGGGCCTGTCTAGGACAGGTGACCTGAAATGAAAAGACCATCCTGCTGCATCCTGTTTGTTTTACGCATTTATTTGCTTCAGACTTGCAGGCTAACCGGTTTTTAAATATTGAGGAAAATGAAAAAAAAATAGTTTCAAAATAGTTTGTTTTTTTTTACTTAAAAAGAAGGAAAAAAAAAATGTTTGTTGTAAAATAAAAAAAATGTGTGATTAAAAAAAAATATAGTTTCAAAATAGTTTTTTTTTACTTAAAAAAGAAAAAAAATTAAAATTAAAAAAAATGTGTGGAAAAAATAATAATAATAATAATATATAGTTTGTTTCATTTACAGGTGTAGTTTGTTTTTATTTGACCGAACTACGCTGGTTTGATTCTCACTAGATGTGAGATACGTAGGCAACCTTTATCAGGTTCAACCTCCCCTTTTGCAAAAAAACAATAGCCAAAAATATCGAAATTGATTTTTCGTTGTAAATAAGTTGAGTGATGCCATTTTCAAAAATAGCCGAATGTACCCGAAAGGGACGCCGAAAGACTGACTTTGCATAAACGGCCACTTTTGGGTCAGTTTGTAGATTTTTTTTTTTTTGTCAATTGACCCTCACAGCCTTATAATCTTCGTCCCCGAGGCACTGAAAGGCCGTGTTTGTAAAAACAAGGTTTTTTATTCCAATTTGAAAAAAAAATGAAAAAAGGGGAGGTTAATAACGAGAGAGGTTTTCAAGGATAATTGAAAAGGAAAAGCTGGAATGACGCATGCGGTGAATACATATATGGTTAACTGACTAGGTGCATTGCATCCAACGTGCGATAACATATCCGTTAAACTCTGTGAGCTTACAAGTTTGTTGCATTTCCAGAAAGTTTAGCGGTTGGCTTGACAGAATATTCTGGCCAATCACCATTACCATACTAGATCAAAAGGTCCAATTCTAGCAAGCATGTCTAGTTCCGGCAAAAGTCTCGACGGAGAGAAAACAGAGATACAGATTATGAAAGAGGAGGTGGACCGGTTGAGACAACAAATAACAGAGATGCACCTAGCCTGGGCTAGGGGACAATCATCACCAAACCTTCCTACTCTTACACCAACACCAGAGCATCCGCCCATTGATCCCTCGACAAGTGCCCCGATCTATCCATATTATCAAGGGGAAAACCCTTATACATCCCAGGTTCCACCAGCTAGACAAAATACTCCTCCTCCGGTTACCCCTATTTTTGTGGCACCTCCACCCGCTACTTTACAAAAGTCTTCCAGTGAACCACTTTTTCAAATACATGACAATCATTGTTATTCTCCCGAGCCTACCTTTAAGGCTCCCGAACCGCATTCACACACCCCTCACTGGGATAACCCGGCAGAACCGAAAAAGCACTTCAAAAGTTTGGAGCATGAGGAAGTTATTCGGAAAGTTAAAAGTCTGGAGCAATCCTTCAGGAATATGCATGGTTTAGGCAACCAAGTCAGCGTTGCTTTCAAAGATCTGTGCCCATTTCCAGATGTCCAGTTGCTCGCCGGGTTCAAAATGCCCAAGTTTGATCTATACGAGGGGCATGGTGACCCAGTAGCCCATCTCCGAGGTTTCTGCAGCAAAATGCGAGGAGCCGGAGGGTGAGATAAAATTCTGATAGCTTACTTCGGTCAGAGTTTGGGAGGGTCTGCATTAGAGTGGTACACCAGGCAGGATCCCAGCAGATGGTTTACATGACCTGGCCCAAGCATTCATCGGCCAGTTTCAATATAATCTTGAAATAATCCCTGATCGCCTATCATTGTTAAAGGTAGAGAAGAAGCCCGCCGAAAGCTTTAGAGAATTTGGGTTCCGCTGGAGGGAACAGGCAGCAAGGGTAGATCCACCGATGAGAGAGAACGAGATGGTAGATTACTTCTTGCAGACACTGGAGCCAACTTACTTTAGTCACCTGGTGACATCAGTTGGTAAATCTTTCAATGAGGTGGTCAAAATGGGCGGAATGATAGAAGAGGGACTTAAGTCCAATAAGATCTTGAGTTATTCCGCGTTGAAAGCAACAACTCAAGCTATTCAGAATGGTACAGGGGTTGCATTCGGGAAGAAGAGAAGAGAAGAAGTTGCAACGGTAGAGGAGGGTACTTGGTCCAGATCAAAAGGTCCTTCACCTCATTACCAAGCCAGACCCTACCACCCAAATCACCCTAAGCACCCTCCCCGAAACACATATCCACCACCAAGGGACTACAATAACCCTCCAGGACCAGGTTTCCGAGGGAATCATGCCTTCAGAAAGGAAAAGGCACAAAGAACCTTCACCGAGTTGGGAGAAACTTATACTGCTCTGTTCCACAAATTGAAGCAGATAGGTTTGTTGAGTCCTGTTGAGACAAGATTGCCAAATCCCCTACCCCCAAATGTGGATCGCTCAGTAAGCTGTGAGTATTGTTCAGGGGCTCTCGGACATGATACCGAGAAATGTTGGAAACTGAAACATGCAGTGCAAAATCTTATTGACACCAATAAGATCGAGGTTCAGACACCAGAGGCACCCAACATTAATCAGAATCCATTGCCAGCTCACCCTTAGACCCATATGATCAAATTGATACACAAGGGAAGGAAAAATTAAGAAGCCCGATCTGTATTCCAAAGCAAAACCAATCGGCAGAAGTTGGTATATGAGAAGTCATGCTTGGTAATCAGAAGGAGTTTTCGGTGGTTTGTTTTTGTTGTCATTTCTTTTGTCCGAGTTGTTTCCAGGGTTGTGACCTAGATTTTGTCTTGTAGTGAAACCCTCTTATCTTTCCATTTTGGTCATTTTAGTTTGCCTAGTCTTATCAAGTCTCGTTTCAGGTTTGTATTTTTGGTTTGCTTGTTTGTATTTGAACCAATTCTCCGTTTAGTGAAACTTTTGGTCTTTTATTACCCAGTTCGTCTTTTTGTTTAGTTTTTCTATCTTTAAATTTGTCATTTGTTCGAACGCCGACTCTAATGATATGGCATCGCACATAATTTTGGCCTAATATTAAGGGTTAATCATGAAGCAATTGGAAGATAATCAGGTCATTTTAAAAAGAAATAAAAATGATTTGAGATTATTTGGAGCCCGAATCATGTGAGACTGGGGCAGGTAAAACACGAAGAAACCCTTAAAGGAAAATTGGCCATGCTAAGACGGGGTTCGCTCGTGATACTGAAATGAAAGTGTCGTCCAGCAATACTTTAAAATGATAGATGAAAAGGAGAATGGACGATATGGTTATCAATCAGGGCACAAACAGAAGATGTCGTGAATATGTTGTTTGAACTGGGCATGTTTTGAAGATTGGAATGACGAAGGCATTTTGTTCTGCTATCCAAACACTTTATCCATCGCCAACCCTTTGAGCCTTAATTTAAATTCTTTTATACCCCTCCTTCGGAATTAGTTGCAAAGACTAGAAACACAAATTTGAAAGACAAAAGAAGAAAGGGATAAAGAAAAAGAAAAGGAAAGAGAACAACAAAAAGAGATAAAGAAAAGAAAAGAAAAAGAAAAATGGATGAAACTTGAAAAAAGGGAATTGGGAACTACGTTTGACCTGATTCCTTAAAGAGGATACGTAGGCGCTTCACAACTCGGTCATAGTGTAAATAAAGTAATAAAAATTCCCCGAGTAAAAACTGGGGCAAAGAAAAATTGTGTTGATTATAAATAAATTTAGGTCCGAAGGTTGTAAATTTTGAACCCAAAATTGGTTTTGTTTTGAGCCTTCAACACCCTTTCTTTCTAGCCCTATCCAAATCCCATATTACGGTCCAAAGAAAGACCTTCCGATCAGTCTTCAAAAGAGGCCAAGTCAAGCAAACACGAGAGTCTCATCAGAATATAACACTCTGATTCCCAGCAGAAAACACTCTGATTCCCAGCAGAAAAGAATTACGAGAGAGTCTTAGCAGTGGCACCCCAATCCCCAGCTAAAAGTAATACAAATAAGAGAGTCTTACCAGTGAAAACCTTCACAGGCACCATAAGGCGACGAAAGCTGAGAGAAAACAAAAATGAGAGAGGCTTGAAAGTTAAAACCCTTTGGGCACTACAAGTCGAACAAAGGTGATAGTTAGACGGAAATTGTGAAAGGCGATTAACGACGAAGGATAGGCCATATGTGCATGTCATGACCAGTAGAGTTGGTATTCACGTTTGATAAGTTTTTATAGTTGTTTCTTGTTAGAGAGTCAGTTCTCCCTTGTCTTCTTTTTGTTGTTTCTTCTCCTTTTGTCAAAAATTCCCCCATCAAAGTCCAGTCTAGTCAAAACATAGTGAGAAATGACTTCAAAACTTGCCACCAACTTTCCAATTATTATGCAAGGCAAGGAAATGCCATTGACGGCAGAGAAGTATGGTGCAAAGAAGATTATTAAATTGGGGCAGAAAATTTTCTTTTCAGTTTGAAAATTTTCTGGAAGTCAATACCCACTTGGGGAAGAAGGAAAGTCTTAAGGGAAATGGTCTTCGAACCAGTGTCATCCTCAACAGCCTTCAAGAAGAGTGAAATACCAATTTTGAGGAAATGAAAATCCCCTAGCAATGTTATCTACAGCAAGTTCCGAGGCGGTCGGACAACACAGAGTGGTAAAGGAAGAAAGGAAATCCCGTCTTCAACAAAATAACCCCCAGCAAGTTGAGAAACACAGAACGGGGAAGGGATAAATGGAAAAACCCATCCCTAGCAGGAATATCATCTCTAGTAATTGAAATCATTCCCCAACAAGTTTTGGGAACCCTGAGCGAGGGAAAGGAGAAAAGAAAAAAACCATCCCACAGGAGCAGCACAACCGCTCACAATGTTTTGAACTAACAAATTTTCTTTGATTTGAAACAAGGAAAGAAAGTGCTATTGATAGCAGAAAGTCATGCCACAAGGAGGAACACCAATACTGGGGCAGAAAATTTTCTGTCGTTGTTGAAAATTTTCTCAGAGAAACGAGGAAGGAAATTCAAGATGACGTATCAGGTTTGTCCACCTTCAAATAGGGTATTTCAGGTTTGTCCACCTTCGAACAGGACGTCTCGGGTTTGTTCATTCTCAAACATTGATATCATGGGAGTATTCGCCCTCGAACAGAATACGATTGGAGTATTCGCCCTCAAATAGAATACGATGGGAGTATTCGCCCTCGAATAGAATATGATGGGAGTATTCGCCCTCGAATAGAATACGATGGGAGTATTCGCCCTCGAATAGAATACGATGGGAGTATTCGCCCTCGAATAGAATACGCTGGGAGTATTCGCCCTCGATTAGAATACGATGGGAGTATTCGCCCTCCCATAGAATACGATGGGAGTATTCGCCCTCGAATAGAATACGATGGGAGTATTCGCCCTCGAATAGAATACGATGGGAGTATTCGCCCTCGAATAGAATACGATGGGAGTATTCTCCCTCGAATAGAATACGATGGGAGTATTCGCCCTCGAATAGAATACGATGGGAGTATCCGCCCTCGAATAGGATACGATGGGAGTATTCGCCCTCGAATAGAATATGATGGGAGTATCCGCCCTCGAATAGGATACGATAAGAGTACTCGCCCTCGAATAGAATACGATGGGAGTATCCGCCCTCGAATATGATACGATGGGAGTATCCGCCCTCGAATAGAATACGATGGGAGTATTCACCCTCGAATAGAATACAATGGGAGTATTCGCCCTCGAATAGAATACGATGGGAGTATTCACCCTCGAATAGAATATGATGGGAGTATTCACCCTCGAATAGAATACGATGGGAGTATTCGCCTTCAAATAGAATACGATGGGAGTATTCGCCCTCGAATAGAATACGAAGGGAGTATTCGCCCTCGAATAGAATACGATGGGACTATCCGCCCTCGAATAGGATACGATGGGACTATCCACCCTCGAATAGGATATTTTATGTTTGTTTTATTTTTATTGATTTGCCAGAATGCATTTTAAATTCAAAAGTTGCTAATAAAAACAGGCGCCTACATGTATAACAAGAGGCATGTCTTCGGTCTTTACATTGCAGGTCTTGAAACCGGTAACCCACCATAAAGCAGAGGGTTACAACAAGAGTTCCCAGCACAAATTCAAGCGCATGAGTCAAAGGAAGGGAGGGAATAAAGAAAAATTTTCCCAGCATCATTATCCTCAGCAGGCAAGTAAATAATTCTTAACATATCCCCATCAGTCAGGAGAGAAAACAACACGACCCAGGAGGAAAGCAATTCCAGAACAAGGTAATTTAGGAGAAATAATGGTTAAGAGGTGATGTAGGAAGAAGAAAACGGTGCAGGAAGCGAAGGAAGACGATAGGGATGGGATGAAGTTCGAAGTTTGTAGTTGAAGTCAGTGAGCCCGCCTGAAGAATGGAGTGGCGATTTAGTTTTGAAGTTATAGTTGAAGTCAGGGAGCCCGCCTGAAGAATGGAGTGGCGATTTAGTTTTGAAGTTGTAGTTAAAGTCAGGGAGCCCGCCTGAAGAATGGAGTGGCGATTTAGTTTTGAAGTTATAGTTGAAGTCAGGGAGCCCGCCTGAAGAATGGAGTGGCGATTTAGTTTTGAAGTTATAGTTGAAGTCAGGGAGCCCGCCTGAAGAATGGAGTGGCGATTTAGTTTTGAAGTTGTAGTTGAAGTCAGGGAGCCCGCCTAAAGAATGGAGTGGCGATTTAGTTTTGAAGTTATAGTTGAAGTCAGGGAGCCCGCCTGAAGAATGGAGTGGCGATTTAGTTTTGAAGTTGTAGTTGAAGTCAGGGAGCCCGCCTAAAGAACGGAGTAGCGAGTTATTATTTTGAAGTTGTTGTTGAAATCAGGTGCCCGCCTGAAGAATGGGATGGCGATTTACGATTAGAGTTTGTCGATAAAGTCAGAAGCCCGCCGGAAAAGCAAAACGGCGTCTCAATTTCTAAGATTTGATAAGGATAGTGAAGAATCGGAAAGTGACAGAGTATAAAGGAAATCCTCAGCATGAATCCAAGTTCAAAATCAGAAGGAAGGCAACAAGGGTCAGAAAAGATAGATTCAAACTTCGAAGGAAAATAGTTCGAAGATCACAATGAAGGGACCAATGGTCGGAGTTCGGCAATCAAGATAAGCCGAAATAACGATTGTCAGAAGAGAAGAAGCATGTGAAGAAACATCAGAGCAAGCAGGATGGCAAGGAACATGACAAGATCAAGTTGAAAAGATAGATAAGAATTCAATACTGTAACTTAGTATAGCTTCTTATTTTTGGTTTAGCACGGTGTAATAAGGAGATTAGTTAAGCAATGGCATCAGCAGCAACAACAAGTAACAGCAAGATCACAGCAGTCATGGTAGTCCCAGCTACCAAAACTTCCCGAACTACATTGACCTGATTCCTGTTTAGCCCAGGATATGTAGGAGGCCTTCTGAAGCAGAGGCTCGGTCAAATTTTATCCAAAAAATGCTTCACACGGAGTACTCAAACGGGCAAAAATCGCTCGTATCCGCTCACTTATCTTTGCACGAAAAATCTTCGTGTTTCCGAGTAAAGAGGGGCAGCTGTGAGCATGTGATTTTTGCCCTATAAGAGAAATACTCCCAAAGATTCAAACCAAAATAATTTTAGTTTTCTTGCGATTGTTGTGAATTTTGTGTTATTTTTCTTGTATTATTTGCATTTTTATCTGTGCATATTTGCTTGTTTAAATAAATATAATATATAAAAAAATATGTTGAATATGTATATAAAATTCAAGTTTACAATTAAGTTTATTTTACAGAAATGAAAAGTCATAAAAAATATGTATTTTTGCATTTTTTAAGCATTTAATGTCCAAATCGTGCAATTTTGTTTTTATTAATGTTTAATTTGTGTGATAATTATTATTATGAGTTAATTAGTATTTCAAGATAATTTTTAATTTTTATAAATTAATCTTAATATTTTGGGCTTTATTAATTAGGAAGTTGAATAATGGAGAAGAACAAAATAGAAAAAATTGGATTGGGCCATCTTGCAAATTAAGTTACAAGCCCAATCCTAAGCACCCTTACCCAACCCAAAACCCCTTGGCCCAAGAAGAAAATTTCAGATTTTTTTAGCCAAAAAATAATCATAATCACATGACATAAAGTAGTGGGGAGCAAGAAAATCAAGGAAGAAAATAAGGAGAAGAAAACATGGATTAGTGGGTTTTCTTTAAATTATAAAAATATTTTTCTTTTTAATAAAAAATCTGAAAATTTTCGAAATTCTTGCCTATAAATAGAAGAGAGGATTTATGAAAAAATGTGGTGGAAAAAAGAGAGGAAACAATAGGAAGAGAAGAAAAATAAGGAAAAAAAAGAGAGCCGTATACACTCGATATACACTCTGGATACCGAAATATACAAGGACAGAATTTAATTTTTGGATAGTTTCTTTTGAGAATTGAAGAGAGTTCAAAGCTAGAGAGAGAAAGCAAAGAGAAATTTTGGAATATATTTTTCTTCTCTATTTTTACTAGTTTTTCTCCATATTGCTGGGATATGCTGGATTGAGGTGTTGAAGCTACTGCGGGTTGTTATTGTTGTTGTTGCTGTACTTTCACCGGCCTGTTGATTTTCCATCTTCCCCTTCTTTTCAATACCAGGTACACATTCTAAAAATTATGTGTTGATATAAGATCGAATTGGATGTTGAAGTTCTGAAATGAAATAGAGAAGTTGTTGATTAATATTTGTTGTTATCTGCCGTTTTATTAGTTTTATCAAATTGTAGTTAGTTCTATATTTTGAAGAATAAATTTGTCATTTAGTCGGCTTGTGAGGGAATACCTTTTGTACTAATATAGAATAGCATTTTAAGCATGTAATTAATTAGGACTCTTTCTTTTCTTTTAAAGATAAACTAAATAAAAAAAATGTAGTCACTTTAGGATTATTCTTTTAAATAAAAATGTTACGAGCCTTGCTAAATAAAAAATAAAATCGTGGGGCCCCTCAATAAGAATGTTCACTTTTTCTTAAAAAATAATTAAACGCGGTAAATGATTTAAAATTGCATTATAGTATTGAACATGTTTTAAAATCAGATATTTAGCCATTACAATAATTTAAGCGACCGTGCTAGAACCACGGGATCCGGGGTGCCTAACACCTTCCCTCGGGTCAACAGAATTCCTTACTTAGAATTTCTGGTTCGCAGACTTTATTTGGAAAGTCGAAAATTTTCTCGATTTGGGATTTAAATAAATCGGTGACTTGGGACACCATAATTTATTCCAAGTGGCAACTCTGAAATAAATAAATAATCCAATTTCTAATATTCTCACTAAAATTGGAAAAACTCCCTTATGCATTATCCTTCGGGGTAAGCGCGCCAAAAGGAGGTGTGACAATATGCGCAAATGTTTGGAGTGGATTTTTCAGAAACTTTCGCTCTTGTTGCTCGCTTGGATACAGTGAGAATGCTACTAGCTTTATCAGCTCAACATGGATGGTAGATCCACCAACTTGATGTGAAATCTGCTTTCCTCAATGGTCACCTTGAAGAAGAAATCTTTGTAGAACAACCTGAAGGTTTTTCTGTAAAGGTAAAGAAGACAAGGTATATCTATTAAAGAAGGTGCTATATGGGTTGAAGCAAGCTCCTAGAGCTTGATATAGTAGGATTGATGCTCATCTTCTCAGTTTAGGCTTTCAGAAAAGTTTGAGTGAGTCTACATTGTATATCCGGAAGGAAGAAACATGTTTAATTATTATCTCTCTATATGTTGATGATTTATTAGTTACAGGAAGCAGTTCAGACTTAATCAATCTGTTTAAGACTGAAATGAAGGACGTCTTTGAGATGACAGACCTTGGTGAGATGTTCTACTTCCTTGGGATGGAAGTACAACAAAAACAGAATGAGAGTTTTATATGCCAGCAAAAATATGCCAAAGAAATACTGAAAAAGTTCAAAATGGAGGATTGCAAGCCTATGACAACTCCTATGAATCAGAAGGAGAAGTTTTGCAAAGAAGATGGAGCTGCAAAGATTGACGAAGGACTTTACAGGAGCTTGATAGGTTGCCTAATGTACTTGACTCCAACGAGGCCAGATATTGTTCATTCTGTGAGTTTACTTTCGAGGTATATGCATTGTGCCAGTGAAATTCATTTTCAAGCAGCTAAACGTATTATTAGATATGTCAAAGGTACTGTTAATTTTGGCATCATGTTCAAAAGAGCCTTAGACTTTCAGTTTCATGGATATTCTGATAGCGATTGGGCGGGCTGCTTAGATGATATGAGAAGCACTTCAGGTTATTGTTTCAGTTTTGGTTCTGGTACATTCTCTTGGTGTTCAAAGAAGCAAGATGTAGTTGCTCAGTCCACAGCTGAAGCAGAATATGTTGCAGCTGCATCAGCTGTGAATCAAGCTCTTTGGGTTAGGAAACTGCTGGCAGATTTGTACATGGAGCAAAAGAAAAGCACTGGAATCTTTGTTGACAATCAAGCTGCAATTTTTATTGCAAATAATCCTGTGTTCCATGGGAAGACAAAATATTTCAAGATCAAGCTTTATTTCTTAAGAAAAGTGCAGAAGAATGGAGAGGTAGCTTTAGTATATTGCAAAAGCGAATTTCAGATTGCTGATATTTTAACTAAGGCTCTACCTAGATCCAGATTTGAATTTCTTAGAGAAAAACTTGGTGTTACTGCTATTGATTCAAGGAGGAGTGTTGAAATTACTGCCTCAATAGCTGGAAATTTTGCATAACTGTTGAAGTTCAAAATCTGCTCAAAGCAAGGAAGTTGTTGAGATAAATAAGCCTTGTAATTGTTAGCAGAATCTTATCTTTCTATTGCTATTTGTTAGGATATAGCTGTTAGGGATAATCTGCTGCTGATTTTTCTGCTTTTCTTTAGAGCTTTTCAGTTATAAATTCTTGTATAAATATGGCTTTGATTATTTAATAAAATTATGAGCAGGATATTCATATCTCCTTTATTCCTTTGCTTATATCTTGCTTTACATTCCAACATCTACGCCTTTTGAGGGCTATTGAAAACTTTTGCAATTGCATGCATGCCAACCTTTGAGGGACATAGAAAATTTCTGCGATTTAAAAAAATAATTATCTACCATCTTTTTACTCATCACTGCTTGGCAAGGGCGGACGTGGCTCCCATGGATGATAAGATGCGGGAAGCTGTCACGATCCTAGTTCACCGATCGTAAACATGTCGTGATGACACCTAGTCCCCACGATCAGGTAAGCCAAGTATTGCGAAAAAATATAATAATTGCGGAAAATAGAATAAACCAAATTAAATGACTGAAAGAAAACTGTACTGAATGTCGCTCGGCATGTACAACTTAATAACATAAGTATACAAGAATCCCCAACGACCCGGAAACTCACGGGCAACACAGGCTATAGAAAGAGTACATTATGGCACTAAAACATCCAGAATATTCTAACAACTGAAAGAGAGAAAAGTACTATATATAAAATGTAGAGTAAGAGGGAGACTCGTCGGTCTGCGGACGCAGCAGAACTACATCGAAATCTCCATGGTCCTCATGTCTCACTGATAATACACCTGAATAGAGGTACCTGGATGATCTGTACATGAAAAACATGCGCATGAAGGGCATGAGTAAACCACAACGGTACTTAGTAAGTGTCAAGCCTAACCTCAGTTGGGTAGTGACGAGGAAAGGCCAGGGCCCTACTGAGGCAAAATAATACAGTAGTAATAATTAACAGTGTGGCAATCTGAAAAATTAATAAACGCGGCAGTGTAATAAGGCAAATCAACGAGCAATAATAACTACAAGGATTAAAGTAGAAACACAGAGTAAACACAACTAAATTTCAAAATACCAGCGAGGGTCTCCCAAGATACTGTCCCTTAGTCCTCTCATCAACTGTCTAATGAATCTACCGGGATACCGTTCCGTAGTCCAATTCTCATATCAATATCAAAGGATCTACTGTACCATCCCATTGTCTAATCATCAATGTGCAGGGGGATCCCCCGGAATACTATCCCGTAGTCCCAAAATAAAGTGCAGGGGATTTCTCGGGAATCGAACCCATAGTCCTAAAATAAACAAACAAGTGCGGGGAGAGGGGAGGGAGGGAGGGGAAGCTATCGGAATCCCACATCCGTAGTCCCAATGTAAATGCACAATCACTGCCACAAACAAACCAAGGAATAAAGTATGAAAAACAGAGCGGCAGATAGAACTAGCCTAGCCTGCTTCACTTAGTACAGTTAATCAACTTAAGCAATTAGGTAGTTAAGAAAATTAAACATGATTTCCTAGTCTAACACAAGTAAAATATTCAAGTAGGATAAGACAAGAAAGAAAGAAGGCTAAATATTACCAACTTAAGTAAAAACCAGATTTTCATCAATCTGCTCACGTACGCGCTCGTAACCTCATGTACAAGGCACTCAAATATCAATAAACAATCCTTAAAGGGAAATGGTCCCCCACACAAAGTTAGACAAGCCATTTACCTCGAACCGGCTCAATATCACTAGAAACCGTGCCCTTGCCATGAGTATCCGACTCCAAATGACCCAAATCTATTCAATTCAATTACATATCGTAAATAATATTGCAAACAACAGATTCCACTATTAAATTTAAAGCTAGGGCGCAAAAATAGGTAAAATGACCAAAATGCCTCTCCAGCCAATGTTCCGAAATCGAATAATTTTCACATTTTCAGAACCCTCGTACTCTCATGAATCCAACCATATAAAAATCTTCCAAATCGGAGGTCAAACGCCCCCTCAAAACCCTAAAGTTTAGCCTACGAACTTTTACCCCAATTTACCAAGTTTTTGATCCTAAATTTGAATTCAAATTATGTATTTAGCTATACAATGATGAAATATAATGAAAAGGGATCAAAGAAACGTTATCCAATGATTTTCTCTTCAAAACTCACTAAAAATCGCCTTCTCCCGCGCTCTCAATCGATTTTCAAACTTATGAATTAAACCCTCGACATTGATACTTATGCACAGTTGTTTCCGCTTCTGCGGGCAAGGGACCACTTATACGGTCCCGCTTAAGCGAACCACTGGCCACTTCTGCGGTTTCATTTAAAATCTCAGATTTTGCTTCTGCGGTTCCCATCTCGTAGAAGCGGATCCACTTTTGCGGAAACCCTACCGCTTCTGCGGTTTCCTGGAAGATAACCCAAACTCGCTTTTGCGACGAGGAAGCCGCTTCTGCGGTCCCCAAGCCGCATGAGCAGATATACCAGAAGAAACAAAATATCAGGTGCAGCAAACTTAGAAATTTCCTTTGTTAGCCACCCGAAATCAACCTGAAGTCCCCGAGACCTCAACTAAAAGTACCAATACCACCTAATACCTTATTAGAACTTTTACCAATCTTTAAAACACCTCAAACAACAGCGGAAACATAATTAAATCAAGGATTCAAGCCTAAGAACTTCAAATTCTATCAAAATACGCTTTCGATAAAAAACCTAACCGAACCTTGCCCGAATGACCTAACATTTTACACACACATCTCAAATGACATGATAGAGCTATAACAACTTCTAGAATTCAAATCCGACCTTCGTATCAAAAACTCACTATCAAAATAAAAACTTCAAAATTCAAACTTTGGCATTTCAAGCCTAAATGACCTACGAACCCCCAAAATACATTTCGAACACGATCCTAACCCAAAATCACCTAACAGAGCTAATGGAACTATCAGATTTCCATTTCGAGGTTGTCTTCACAGTATTCTGAATACGGTCCATTTTTCAACACTTAAGCTCTCATTTAGGGACTAAGCATCCCAAAACACTCAGAATCCTAACACTGAATACGGGCCATTTTTCAACACTTAAGCTCTCATTTAGGGACTAAGCATCCCAAAACACTCTGAATCCTAACACTGAACGTCCTAGATAACCAAAATAGCAGAAATGAACTTACGGGAAGCAATAAATGGGAGATCAGAGCATAGGTTCCAAAAATGACCGCCCAGGTCGTTACATCCTCCTACACTTAAACATTCTTTCATCATCGAATGAGCATAGAGAACATATCTAAAGTAGCAAAAAGATGAGGGTACTGGCTGCGTATATCTTGCTCGGTCTCCTAAGTCGCCTCCTCGGTCGGCTGACCCCGCCACTGGACCTTCACTGAAGAAATGTTCTTTGACCTCAACTTTCTGATCTGCCTGTCCAAAATAGCCACTAGCTCCGCAACATAGGATAAATCCTTGTCCAACTGGACATAACTGAAATCCAACACATGCGACAGATCACCGTGATATTTTTGGAGCATCAAAACATGAAATACCGGATGAACTCCGGCTAGGCTGGGAGGAAAGGCAAGCTCATAAACAACCTCCCCAACTCGCCTCAAGATCTCAAAAGGCCCAATAAACCTCGAACTCAACTTCCCTTTCTTCCCAAATCTCATGACGCTCTTCATAGGAGAGACCCGAAGTAGAACCGGCTCACCAACCATATACGCAACATCACGAACCTTCTTGTCCACGTAACTCTTCTATCTGGACTGGGCTATAAGAAGCCTATCCTGAATTACCTTAACCTTCTCTAATGCATCCTGGACCATCTTTTTGCCCAATAGCCTGGTCTCACCCGGCTCAAACCAACCCACCGGAGATCTACACCTCCTACCATATAAAGCCTCGTACGGCGCCATCTGAATGTTGGACTGATAGCTATTGTTATAAGTAAACTCTGCCAGTGGCAGTAAATGATCCCATGACCCTCCAAACTCTATCACGCATGCACGTAGCATATCCTCTAGAATCTAATAGTGTGTTCGGACTGTCCGTTCGTCTAGAGGTAAAATGTTGTGCTCAACTCCACCCAAGTGCCTAACTCCTTTTGTATGGCTCTCCAGAACTGTGATGTAAACTGAGTGCCTCTGTCTGAGATGATAGAAACTAGAATACCATGTAAACGGATGATCTCCCTGATATAGATCTCCGCCAACCATTCCGATGAATAAGTGGTACCCACAGGAATGAAATAAGAACACTTAGTCAACCGATCCACAATGACCCAAATGTCATAAAACCTCTTCAAGGTCCAAGGAAGTCCAGATATGAAGTCCATGGTGATACGCTCCCATTTCCACTTTAGGATCTCAATCTGCTGTAGCAACCCACCCGGACGCTGGTGTTCATACTTCACTTGCTGGTAGTTGGGGCATCTAGACACGTAGTCAACTATATCCTTCTTCATCCCCCTCCACTAGTAGTGCTGCCTCAAGTCCTGATACATTTTTGCGGCACCCGGATGGATGGAATACCGCGAGCTATGGGCCTATGCTAGAATCAACTCTCGAAGATCATCGATATTGGGCACACAAATGTGGCCCTACATCCTCAATACCCCATCATCCCTGGTTGTTACATCTCTGGCATCACCATGCCGAATACTGTCCTGAAGGATAAGCAAATGAGGGTCATCATACTGCCGCTCCCTGATGCGATCAAATTGGGAAGACCGAGAAACCACACAGGCTAGAACCCGACAGGGATCCGAAAGGTCCAACCTCATGAACTGGCTGGCTAAAGCCTGGACATCCATCGCCATGGGTCTCTCTAAGGCTGGTAAATATGCCAAACTCCCCAAAGTCTCTGCCCAACGACTCAAGGCTTCGGCTACCATATTGGCCTTGCCCTTTAACAACTCTAACCATCTTCTCTTACGCATATTCAGGTCCTTCTACTTAAGAAAGTGCTGCAAAATCTGATGGTCAGTATAGATCTCCCAAGGCACCTCATATAAATAATGACGCCAGATCTTCAAGGCATGAATAATTGCAGTTAACTCAAGATCATGGATAGAGTAGTCATTTTCATGTACCTTCAACTTTCTGGACGCGTAGGCAATCACCCTACCGTCTTGCATCAACAACGCTCCAAGTCGAACCCATGAGGCATCACAATAAATTGTATAAGACCCCGAACTGGTAGGCAGTATCAGGATTGGTGCTGAAGTCAAAACTATCTTGAGCTTTTGGAAACTCGCCTCACACTCCTCTGTCCACTGAAAGGGGGTACCCTTTTGGGTCAATCTAGTCATAGGGACCGCAATTGATGAAAAACCCTACACAAAGACAAGATAATAGCCTTCCAAGACAAGGAAGCTGCGGATCTCAGTAGCTGAGGAGGGCCTGGGCCAACTCTGCACGGCCTCCACCTTCTTCGGATCCACTCGAATGCCCTCACTCGATACCACGTGGCCTAGGAATGCCACAAAACTCAACCAGAACTCACATTTTGAGAACTTTGCATATAATTTCTTCTCTCTCAGAGTCTTAAGCACTATCATTAGGTGCTGCTCATGATCTTCCCTAATCCGGGAATATACCAGAATATCATCAACAAAAACAATCACAAATAAGTCAAAATATGGTCTGAATATATTGTGCATCAAATGCATAAAAGCCGTTGGGACATTAGTCAGCCCAAAAGACATAACAAGGAACTTGTAATGACCATACCGATTCCTAAAAGCAGTCTTTGGGATATCTGGCTCTTGAATCTTCAATTGATGCTAACCTGAGCACAAATCAACCTTGGAAAACACCTGTGCGCACTGAAGCTGGTTAAATAGATCATCAAATACAAGGTAAAGGATATCGGTTCTTCACTGTAACTTTGTTCAAATGGCAATAATCAATGCACGTACGCATAGAACTATCGTTCTTCTTCACAAACAAGACATGAGCACCCCATGGCGAAACAATGGGCCGAATGAAGCCCTTACCCATCAATTACTACAATTAATCCTTCAATTCTTTCAACTCGGAAGAGCCATGCAATACGGAGGAATGGAAATGGGCTGAGTGTCCGAGAATAGATTAATTCCAAAAATCGATATCTCTATCAGGCGGCATGCCCAGAAGATCAGCTGGAAACACATCGGAGAAATCTCGTACCACTGGGACTGAATTAACAGAAGGGGTGTCAACACTGAAAACTCTCACATAAGCTAAAATACGCGGCACACCCCTTCTCAACCATACGTTAAGCTTTAAGGAAAGAGATAACTCTACTGGGAGTATGATCTAAAGTACCACTCCACTGAATACGTGGAACACCTGGCATAGCCAGCATCACGGTCTTGGCATGACAATCAAGAATAGCATGATGGGGCGACAACCAATCCATACCCAGAATAATATCAAAGTCAACCATACCGAGTATTAATAGATCTGTCCTGGCGTCAAAACCATGAATAGTAACCAAACATGACCAGTACAGGCAGTCCACAACAAGAGAATCTCTCATAGAAGTAGAAACATAAACGAGGGCACTCAAAGAATCCCGAGGCACACCCAAATACAAAGAAAAATAAGAGGACACATATGAATAAATAGTTCCTGGATCGAAAGACAAACTAGAATAATACCTATGATGAGGAATCGGAGGCAACAACCTCAGTGCGAGCAGGAATACAATAATATCTGGCCCGATCCCTCTCATGAGGGCAACCTATATCTCCCCAGCCTCCGCCCTTGGCTGGCTAGGCAGGTGGGGTAGCAGTGGGAGCTGGAACCATATCCTGAGAACTCTGAGAACCCCACTGCGGATGAGCAGTATGTGAAGATGCACCCCTACTAAGTCTAGGGCAGTCCCTAACCATGTGACGTGTATTGCCACACTCGATACAAGCTCTGGGAGGATGTGGTGGCTGTAACTAACTGGGACTAGGTCTGCTGGACTGATCTCTGAAAGTGCCCCGCGTAGGAGGCGCGCTAGAAACTAGAGGCGCATAATAAGTCTCCTGAGGTGCATGCGGAGCTAAAGTGCTGCCGGCTACTAGCAAAGTTGAATGTACAGGGCGATCAGAATAACCCCTACCATAACGACCGGCTGATGGTGTACGGGCACAAGAGTAGTGACCCAACTCTCGAGACCTCTTGGCCTCTTTCTCCCCTCGCTCCTTGGCGAGCATACCCTCAATCCTCCTAGTGATGCTCACTACCTGCTGGTAAGGAATATCATTCTCCAACTCTCGAGCCATGCTGGACTGAATAGGCGGAATATGACCCTCGATAAACCTCTAAACTCTCTCCCGAATTATGGAAACCAAAGTCGGTGCATGTCTAGCCAACCTGGTGTAAAAAATGGCATACTCCGAAACTGTCATAGCACCCTGACGCAAGTGCTCAAACTCTGCGCGCCATGAATACCTGAGGCTCTAGGGAACAAACTCTCTCACAAATAGGTCTGAGAACCGGGTCCAAGTCAGTGAGGCATAATCGAGTTGACTGTCCAACTCATAAGTAAGCCACCAATCATAGGCCGCTTCCCGAAGCTGAAAGGCGGTGAAAGAAACCCCGCTATACTTCACTATACCCATAGTGCGAAGGATGCGATGACACTCCTCCAAAAGTCCCAGGGCGTCATCTAATGCTAGGCCACTGAACATTGGGGATCATATTTCTTGAACCTCTCTAGTCTACGCTGCTCGTCCTCGAAAACAACTGACCTATCCCTAGGCTGTGCTGGTGCTATAGGTGGTACATGAATAACATCTGGAACCTTCTCCATCTGCACTCTCTACTAAGGAGTGCGGGCTGTAGGAGTATGGGCCCCTTCCCCGGCCTGGGATATGGCTGCAGCAAGGGGAAGCAACCTCATCTAAGCCAAGGTAGTGTACATGCTCATGAACTGAGCTAGAGTCTCCTTAAGCGCTGGAATAGTAGTGGCTGTGGTAGGTGTACCAGGTGTCTATGCTCAAACTGGGTCTTCTGGTGGTACCTCAGCGGCAGCTCGCACGGGTGTTGTAGTTTCACCTCATGCACGTCCTCAACCTCTATCCCGGCCTCGTCCTCTGACGGCGGCAGCAGGGGCGCGGGTGCCTGATCCTCATGTGTAGCACGTGTCCTCACCATCTGTGAGAGAATAGAAGATATAAGTTTAGAATTGATGTCAAAACATCGCACGATAAAGAATTCAACGAAATGGATATTGTTCCTAAATATTTACATAGCCTCTCGTAGATAAATACAGACGTCTCCGTACCGATCAGCGAGACTTTAATAAACCGGCATGTGTTCCATGACTCCTATGAACCTAGAGCTCTAATATTAACTTGTCACGACCCTAGTTCTCCAATCGTGAACATGTCATGATGGCACCTAGTCCCCACGACCAGGTAAGCCAAGTATTGCAGAAAACTATAATAATTGCAGAAAACAAAATAAACCAAATTAAATGACTAAAAGAAAACTGTACTGAATGTCGCTCGGCATGTACAACTTAATAACACATGTCTACTAGAATCCCAATGACTCGGAAACTCACGAGCAACACAGGCTATAGAAACAGTACAATATGGCTCTAAAACATCCAGAATATTCTAACAGCTGAAAGTGTTAAAACTAGATACAAAAGATAGAGTAAGAGGGAGACTCGTCGATCTGCAGACGCAGCAGAACTACCTCGAAGTCTCTGTGGTCCTCTTGTCTTACTAATAATGCGCCTGAGTAGAGGTACCTGGATGATCTGCATATGAAAAATATGCACAGAAAGGACATGATTACACCACAGCGGTACTCAGTTAGTGCCAAGCCTAACCTCGATTGGGTAGTGACGAGGAAAGGTCAGGGCCCTACTGAGACAAAATAATACAATAGTATTAATTAACAGCGTGGCAATCTGACAAATTAATAAACGTGGCAGTGTAATAAGGCAAATCAACGAGCAATAATAACTACAAAGATAAAGCAGAAACATAGAGAAAACACATCTAAATTTCAAATTACCAACGAGGGTCTCCCAGGATACTGTCATGTAGCCCTCTCCTCAACTGTCCAATGAATCTTCAGGGATACTGTCCCGTAGTCCAATTCTCATATCAGTATCAAAGGATCTCCCAGGATACCATCCCGTAGTCCAATCATCAGTGTGCAGGGGGATCTCCCGGGATACCGTGTCATATTCCCAAAATAAAAGTGCAGGGGGATCTCCCGGGAATCGAACCCGTAGTCCCAAAGTAAACAAACAAAAGGGGGGAAAAGCTACCGGAATTCCACGTCCGTAGTCCGACTATAAATACGCAATAAAAGCCAGAAACAAACCAAGGAATAAAGCACGAAAAACAAAGCAGCAGATAAAACTATCCTAGTATGCTTCACTTAGTACAATTAAACAACTTAAGCATTTAGGTAGTTAATTCAATTAAACATGCTTTCCTAGTCTAGCACAAGTAAAATCTTCAAGCAGGATAAGGCAAGTAAGAACGAAAGCTAAATATTAACAACTTAAGTGAAAACCAGATTTTCATCAATCAGCTCAAGTACGCGCTCATCACCTCACATACAAGGCACTCAAATATCAAGAAACAATCCTAAAAGGGAAAAGTTCCCCCACACAAAGTTAGACAAGCCACTTACCTCAAACCGACTCAATATCACTAGAAACCGCACCTTTGCCACGAGTATCTGACTCCAAATGGCCCAAATATATTCAATTCAATTATGCATCATAAATAATATTGCAAACTGCTGATTTCACTATTAAATTTAAAGCTAGGGAGTGAAAATAGATAAAATGACCAAAATGCCCCTCCATCCAACGTCTCGGAATCGAATGATTTTTATATTTTCAGAACCCTCGCACTCTCATGAGTCTAACAATATAAAAATCTCCCAAATCAGAAGTCAAATGCCCCCCCCCCCTCAAAACACCCAAAGTTTGGTCTATTAACGTTTACCCTAATTTACCAAGTTTTTTATCATAAATTCAAATTCAAATGATTTTCTCTTCAAAACCCACTAAAAAAGGATCAAAGAAACGTTACCTAATGATTTTCTTTTCAAAACCCACTAAAATCACCTTCTCCCGTGCTCTTAATCGATTTTCAAACTTATGAAATTAAACCCTCGACATTGATACTTCTACACAGTTGTTTCCACTTCTGCAGACAAGGGACCGCTTCTGCTGTCCCGCTTAATCGAACCACTGGCAAAGCGGTCCCGCTTAAGCGAACCACTAGCTGCTTTTGCGATTTCATTTAAAATCTCAGATTCCGCTTCTGTAGTTCCCATCTCGCGGAAGTGGATCCGCTTCTACGGAAACCCTACCGCTTCTATGATTTCCTGGATGATAACCTAAACTCGCTTCTCTGACGAGGAAGCCGCTTCTACGTTCTAATTCTGCGGTCCCCAAGTCGCAGGAGCGGAAATACCAGAAGAAACAAAATACTAGCTGCAGCAAACTTAGAAATTTCCTCCATTAGCCACCCGAAATCAACTTGAGGCCCCTGGGACCTCAACCAAAAGTAACAATACAACCTAATACCTTATTCGAACTTGTACCAATCTTTAAAACACCTCAAACAATATCGGAAACCCGATTAAATCAAGGATTCAAGCCTAAGAACTTCAAATTCTATCAAAATACGCTTTCGATAAAAAACCTAACCAAACCTCACCCGAATGACCTGAAATTTTGCACACACATCCCAAATGACATGATGGAGCTACAACAACTTCCGGAATTCAAATCCGACCTTTGGATCAAAAACTAACTATCGGAGCTAAAACTTCAAAAATTCAAACTTCGGCATGTCAAGCCTAAATGAGCCACGAACCCCCAAAATACATTCCGAACACGCTCCCAACCCTGAAATCGCCTAACGGAGCTAATAGTACCATCGGATTTCCATTCCGAGGTTGTCTTCACACTATTCTGAATACGGGATATTTTTTAACTCTTAAGCTCTCATTTAGGGACTAAGCGTCCCAAAACACTCTGAATCTTAACATCGAACGTCCCAGAAAACCAAAATAGCATAAATGAACTTAGGGGAAGCAACTAATAGAGGATCGGGGTGTAGATTCCAAAAATGATCGGCCGGGTCGTTACAGAAGCGATGGTTCGGGCATGTGCGGAGGAGCAGCCTAGATGCTCGGTAAGGAGGCGTGAGCGGTGGGCTTTGGTAGATATGAGAAGAGGTAGATGGCGGCCTAGGAAGTATTGGGGTGAGGTGATTAGGTAGGATATGACGCGCGACTTCAGATTTTTGAGAATATGGCTCTTAATAGAAATGTGTGGAGGTCGAGTATTAGGGTTGAAAGTTAGGGGTAGTTGAACATTGAGCCCAGAACCGAAATAATAGTAAAATAAACAAAAAATACCGAAATAAACCAAAAAAAATACACAATTAAGCATTTCGCAGTATAAAACTGCGAATTGCACTAACGGCTGTTAGTGCAATTCGCAGTTTTATACTGCGATATGTCATTTTTTAATTTTTTTTTTAAAAATGGCTGTGTTTTAAAAAGTGGTCTATTTCGCAGTATTGTACTGCGAAATAGGCTATTTTGTAGTACAAAACTGCGAAATAGGCTGCAAATGGGCCCACTTTTTAATTAAAACTCATAATTCGTAGTTTTGTAGTGCGAATTTGATTCTCAAAATTTCCTTATTTATAGACGACTGAACTTCATCAAAACTCTATCAACGCAAATTATTTCGGTTTTTCTCTCTTCTCCTTATCAATCCATTTTTTATAATGTCTCAAGTTGCCAAAATGAGGGTTTCATTGTATTGGGGGGTGAGGTTATTGTGGATAATAACTCAGTGAGGTATAGCTCTCCTCCACAGTGTCATGTTAAATTGCCGCTTAATATGCAATACAATACTTTGGTATCGTTGTTACGTAAAAAAATGAGTGAGCGGAGGCGTTCGGTTAGCATTAAAGTAATCGGAAGATTTCCTTATTCAGTGACTCCGCATGGGTTTGCTTATTATTCGGAGTTTAACATTGACGATGATGAAAGTCTTAGAGATTTTTTGCGGGTTCCGGACGAATATAGAGAATACAATGTAATAAAATTATTAGAAATGTATGTGAAGATTGAAGACCTTAGTAGTAATGAGGGAGTGCGTATAAGTGATAACCCACATTCATCGAATGGTTATTTTGGAGGAGCATTAGGCGGACATGTTGGAGATGGAAGAGGTTCTCTTGATTTGAATTTGTCACCATAGGCGAATGAGGAGCCAGAAAATAATGTTACTACTTCGTATAATCAACAAGACGACTGGTAAACTTAAATTTAGTGAAATCTTTTTCTTTATGTTTTATTTGGATTTGTATTTATAGTTCTAATTTTCATAGGATGTATCGTCCGGAATTGAATTTGACAAATTATGACGACGTCCCTAGTTGGAATTTGCAAAAATCTGCAGTATTGGAGCACGGTGGTCCCTATGGTAGTTATCAGCAACCTCAAGAAAGCCAGCATGAAACTTCAAGACAATACGAGTTGTAAGTATAGTGATGTAGTGATATGTACATTTAAATTTCAAGACAATACGATTAGGATACTTAAATTTTTGTTGGTTATATGCAGTGAAAACGAGCTTCTTGAAGCTCCTGGACTAACACAGTTGCCCATAGACGATGTTTTTACTCGTGACTTAGCAGATGCGCAGAGTCAGGAGGATGATAGTGATTACGATAACAATGCGGATGAGTCTGGTGATGAGACACCCTTCCGTGAGGAGGGTGATGATGTGGAGGGTGATGATGTGGAGGGTGACGATGAGGAGGAGGAAGTGAATGTGGAGCCTGATTTGACTAGAGAGCATGTTCCTCCTCCCCCCCCCCGGTTAGACGAAGAGTGTATGAATCCCACGTGCCTTTTCATGAGAGAAATATTCCATACCTGGATAATTTGCCTGCCATGCCTAATGTTGATGCATTGACAAGGGATTATGATGAATTACGATCGAAGATGTGGGATGAATGTAGACCAGGTGTTGTTACAAAGGGCATGTATTTCCTTGACAAAGCTCGCCTAGTTAGGGCTGTAAAAATCTATAGCATAAGGGAGTGTCGTGAGATGACGATAACTGAGTCAACTAGGGATAGATACAAGGCTGTATGTCGCAGGTGGTTCTTGGGCTGTCATTGGATGCTTCGTGCTACAAAGAAAAAATCTGGTTTGTGGAAAGTTGGTAATTTATTAGCGATCATAGATGTGAAATGGACACATTCAATGAGAACCACTTCAACCTGGATGTTGACTTGATTTCCCTTGTCTTGGTTCCATTTTTGGAAGTGTCTATTAGATTTAAGATTAAAGAGTGTATTACAACTGTCCACAAGGAGTATGGTTGTACTATAAGTAAAAGAAAGGCATATCTCGGTCGCAAACGTGCCTTTGAACTAATTTATGGCGACTGGGATAAGTCCTTTTCAAATCTTCCCAGGTACATGGCTGCACTGCAACAATTTAACCCCGGTACTATTGTTGAATGGAGGCGCGAGCGAAGTCCTGGCAGTCCGGAATTTATATTCAACTATCTATTTTGGTCATTTAAACCAGCAATAGATGGTTTTGTGCATTGTCGTCCTGTAATTTCCATAGACGGTACTCATGTCTATGGAAAGTATGATATTAAGCTTTTGATTGCAGTTGCTATAGATGCCAATGACCAAATATTTCCACTTGCTTTTGCCATTTGTGCGAACGAAAGTGAAGAGACGTGGACGCAATTCTTGAACCACTTGAAGCAACACGTTGTGAAACAGCGTTCAGGTATTTGTCTAATTTATGATCGGCATGGTGGTATTTTAAGTTCCTGTACGTCACTTGCCTGAATGGCATGCACCGCATGCATACCACCGTTACCGTGTGAGGCACCTAAAGGCCAATTTTCAAAAGAGATTTCCTGACAAGGCGTTGCATGACTTAATGTGGATGGCTGCAACTGAGCACCACCTATGTAAATTCAATAGGTGCATGGAAGCAATCCGGCAGTTGGAACCACGAGCCTATAGTTGGTTGATGCAACATGACACTCAAATGTGGACATTGCATGCTGATGGTGGCATACGATGGGGAGCCCTCACCACGAATGTGTCGGGGTCATTTAATGGCTTGTTGAAATCTGCCCGTGGACTGCCTGTCACTGCCATGGTCCGCATGACTTTCAAACAGAGTGCAGAGAGATTTGTTGAAAGGCATGCAGCTGCATCGTCATTGTTGGATAGAGGTGTTGAATTTATGCCAATACCCATGGAAAGATTCAAAAAGTACAGGAAGCGAGCACAGTGGCATTCTTATCTTTAGTACGACAATGAACAAGGTGTTTTCGAAGTTAAGACAGGTAATCGTGGACACCGTGGGAATAATGTACATACGGTGAATGAAAGTAGAAGGTTATGTTCGTGTGGGAAATGGACCATCTACCACATGCCGTGCCCACATGCATTGAAGTGCTTTCAACAAGTTGGCTATGGGGCAACAAACTACATTGATAGGCACTACGGTGTTGCAGCATACGTAGACACGTATAGTGGGAAGTTGCATCCTTTAGGTGCCGAGCATTATTGGCCGACGGAACCTTTTAAGTTGGTATGTAACAAGGAGTACTTGCGCAAGTTGAGAGTACAAAAGAGAACACGTATACCAAACCAAATGGATGTTGGTGAGTCTGTTTATGCATGTAAATGTAGCATATGCTCCCAAACTGGACATGACCGCCGTAAATGTCCTTCAGGTGCAAGTTTGTCCAATGTACCAAACTATCAACCATAACATTAGTTCCTTATTTTTGTATTATTAGTTGTAATATATGTATGTAGTACCTTTTGTGCATTTGAAATAAAATTATTCTTCAAATTACGTATGTTGTTGTAATTTTCTTAATGTGATGTTGTGCAATTTTAAATAGTGTATAATAATACGAAAAGTGAAGTTATGAAAACCATGTGAATTGTCATATCTATGTCATTTCGTCCATGTAATTCGTAGTTCAATACTATGAAATATAAATTTGTCCTTTTATTTGAAAAAACCTGAAAATTATGTGATTTTTAGTGTCCTAGTAATTCGTAGTTCAATACTACGAAATGTAATTAGTAGTTCAATACTACGAAATGTAATTCGTAGTTCAATACTACGAAATGTAAAGTTGTCACTTCTTACGAAAAATCTGCATTTTTTTATAATTCGTAGTTTACAAAAAGTTGTCACTTCTTACGAAAAAGCTGCATTTTTTGTAATTCGTAGTTTAATACTACGAAATGCAATTCGTAGTATTATATAACGATTTATGTTTATGTTGCCTATAAATACGGGGCTCATTACCGTCATTACATGTGCTTAAAATCTTACAAAGCGCAAATATTTCTTGCGAACGTTTGATATTTTCAAAGTGTGTTACTGTGCAATATTTTAAATGGCTCAATATGGAACACCAGTGTGTTACTGTGGAAAAAAATGTGTGCAACAAACATGTTGGGAAGGTGATGATGTTGGACGCCACTACTGGATGTGCATGAACCAGATGGATTGCTACAAAAATTCGAATGAGCCAATGTGTGAGTTCAATGAATGGGCTGAGGAACAGTGTCTCCAAGCAAACTACAGAGAACGAATGCTTAATCTGCATAATATGTGGTTAGCGCAAGCAGAACGCAGCTACAATAGCAATATAAGAAGGATAGAACTCAGGGACGAGGTGAGGGAAGAAAAAAATAAAAAACTAAGAGCAGAATGGAAATTGGCATCAGCTATGGGAGAAAACCAAAAAAATAAACAGGAAATTGCGGAGCTTAAGGCGAGAGTAAAAGAGTTAGAAGACGAACAAGAACGACGGCTAGAACAATTTAAGTGGCTAGAACGCAGAATAAATGGAAGCTCATAGACGAAACAATTTAAGTGGCTAGAACGTCTACTTGATTTTACTCTCGTTTAAGTGTCATTTCAGTTTAACTGTAATAGTATGTTTGTGTTTGTATTGAACAATTTTAAGTTTTATGGGAATATTATGTTGTAAGTTTTATTGGAATATTATGTTTTAAATTTTATTGGAATATTATGTTTGTGTTCTATTTTATATATAGATATTTGGCTCATTGTTCTATTTATTGCTTTAGTTATATTTGAATTGGAAGTGTTGTTTCTACTATTAATGCTATGTTTGTATTTATACATTAATGAAATCAAAAATTATTTATTTATTCACAATAAATGTTATTTACACAAGTGTATATACATAATGAAATCAATGAGTGCCGCATGCTTTGTGCCTCAAATTTGCTGCCGGCCTAAGCCGCATCCCCTGTCGGTCTGGCACACTATCTGGATCATCATCGTCAAGCCGCCTCTTTATGGGAGGATGTGCAGCGGCATCTACAGCACAACTTGCATGGTCGGAGGAATAGGCCGTTGGGCCGGCACCAACCTATAAAAAATAAGTAATGTTAGATAAAATAAGAGAGGTATTTAAATTATTATGGTTAACAAATTATTTCTCTCACAATGGTCTCGTCGAGGTCCTGCGTATATTCATCGATGGTCAGCTCATCATCGCATGTAGTATGGTCAAACATGGTCTGAGATGAAGACTGCATAAAAATAGATGTAATGAATTTATTGTATCGAAAGTAAAAATAATGTAGAATTGAAAAACATAAGTAATACAAACATACCGCATCAAATGCAAGGGACGATGGATAACTCAACCTACGACCGCCATCCACGTCACGGGTCGGCCGATGCTCAGCTGCAGTAGATGTGCCAGCGAAGTACTCATGTACATCCCCGTCAAAGGTACCCATAATCTGCAATGGTCCGGATGGGGTCATCTGTGTACTGATGTACATCCCCGTCAAAGGTACCCATAATCTGCAATGGTCCGGACGGGGTCATCTGTGTCGCTGACAATGACAACTGAAGGTCGTATGAGGGCATACTGCTGCCAGGGTCGTATGAGGGCATGCTGCTAGAAGGGCCAGCTGGATGGGTCATAAAACCCCGCTGCATCATGCTGGAAGGGTCAGCTGGACGAGGCACATAACCCTCCTGCTCATCTCCAAACCCCCCAGCTCCAAACCCTGCAGGTGGGTCGACCGGCTCCTCAACACCCCCTTGCCGGGCACGTCGTCGTCGTCCCCTGCGAGCCCTAGCCCCTGCACGGGGGACTGGCCTACCCCTCCTGTACGCGTCTGGATCCATATAATCGGGCTCATCATCTAACCTATTGCCCTCCTTCGCCTCTTCCAGTCCCAAACGACACATGTGGGCAACCGCCTGTCCATACTCAACCAGTCTAGGGTTGTCTTCACACTGCTGGATATCTACACTAGACTGGTAGACCCGGTGAAACTATGAAATAAGTCAATTAGTAATTAAATAACTCTATGCCATAATTATATGATATTAATAAGTCAAAAAAACATACCGGTGACTCGTGCCGTCCGGCATACGGTCTGTACCGGCCCTCAAGCATGTGGATGGGGTTCCCGACATGCCGTCGGGTGTGACGTCTGCACCAGCCCTCATAAATCGCAATAGTAGCCTCCTGGTACGGTGTCGGCGGTGGCGGGATGCTTTGAGCTCGCTCCTCCCAATGAACTACCTCGTCACGCAGCCACGCTACATAATCCCGGCTCATGTTGTGACGGTCGTCACGCTGATAATGAGTAGGGTCCCAGGAGGGATCACTCGGTACCGGCTGATGACGACCAAACTGACGAAGCACACGCTCCGTCGCATGATACTCAACAACTTCCCAGAATATCAATGGGACGGAGCTGCTCCATATGAGCCGGTCTGCCGAGCAAATAGCAGGTAGGTGCGCAAGTAGCTCATCAGTGTACGGCATCCAGATGAACTACAACGAATAACAATAAATTAGTATGCAAGGTACAACTACATTCAAAACAATCAACTTTATGTAGATGTTTACCTGTCCAATATGCAACATATCCAACTGGTCCCTAATAAGGGGGAGATTGTGGTGCACATCCACTCCTCGGTAATTCCCCCGCCGAAGAATCCATCTCACAGCTAGCGGGAGGGGCGGATAGTCCTGTGCCGGCAGAGGTGGCTGTAGTGGCATGATACGCTGCCACGCCCAAACCTAAGAAAAAATGTTGATGTAAATTATGAGTCATTTCACAATATATAATTTGTGCTTAATTAATTTTGGAAGTATTTTGCACCTGAAGGAGTGGCAAAAAACCACCAATATCAGTAGCTGCACCGATGCTAGCCCGGCACATGCTCCTGTAGAGATACGCTAGAACAGCAGCTGCCCAATTGTAATGATGCACCTGCTCCATATCCTCCAGAGAGTGGAGAAACCGCATCGATATCTTGTTCCCTGATGTGTTGGGAAACAAGACACACCCAAATAGCATGAGTAATGCCATCCGAGTGAAACGGATAATCCACAGCTCCTCTGTCTCCTCCGTGAACCGTGGATGCAACTCCGCCATGAACGCTCTAATGACGGATAGCTGGAGACCACAACCACCAACGTTGCCCTCCGGGTGCAAACCTGTCATCCGTCCCATCACATCCGCCAGCTGTACGCGGGTCATCCGTCTCCACTCCTGGAGCAGTGTCAATGCGCGGCCCTCAATGCGCAGCCCGTATAAAACCTGAACATCCTCAAACGTGATGGTGGCCTCTCCGGTGGGCAAGTGAAAAGTATGCATCTCTGGTCGCCACCGCTCTATCAACGCCGTGACGAGAGACCAATCGAGCTACATCCATCCAGCTGAACAATCGTATAGAAGCTATAAGCCTATAGGCGCTCGACTACACGACCATGGAAAGTATGCTCCGCCATGAAAACTCCCACAGATCGTCCGGCCTCCTGGGGCGTATAGTCTGAAGAGCTAGCTGGCCCTCCCAAATAGACGATGACCTATGGTCACCCTGCAGTACTAATAATCCTGCTGCCGAAGGTCCAGGGTGTGCAGGTTGACGAGATGCCATGTCGTGTACTATAAATAAGAAAAATTAATTATTGCATAGATGAAGACACACATAATAATGATTAATTATTCTAAATCTCACTTTTAATATTTTCATAATTTTGTTAACTTAATTAATTAAATTACGTATAATTTAATATAACGGTTGTTTAAAGGTTCCAGGCTTGATTTTTGAGGCCCGGGACCACATAATAATGATTAATTATTCTAAATCTCACTTTTAATATTTTCATAATTTTGTTAACTTAATTAATTAAATTACGTATAATTTAATATAACGGTTGTTCAAAGGTTCCAGGCTTGGTTTTTGAGGCCCGGGACCACATAATAATGATTAATTATTCTAAATCATACTTTTAATATTTTCATAATTTTGTTAACTTAATTAATTAAATTCCGTATAATTTAATATAACGGTTGTTTAAAGGTTCCAGGCTTGATTTTTGAGGCCCGGGACCACATAGTAATGATTAATTATTCTAAATCTCAATTTTAATATTTTCATAATGTTGTTAACTTAATTAATTAAATTACGTATAATTTAATATAACGGTTGTTTAAAGGTTCCACGCTTAATTTTTGAGGCCCGGGACCACATAATAATGATTAATTATTCTAAATCTCAATTTTAATATTTTCATAATTTTGTTAAATTAATTAATTAAATTACGTATAATTTAATATAACGGTTGTTTAAAGGTTCCAGGCTTGATTTTTGAGGCCCGGGACCACATAATAATGATTAATTATTCTAAATCTCAATTTTAATATTTTCATAATTTTGTTAACTTAATTAATTAAATTACGTATAATTTAATATAACGATTTTTTAAAGGTTCCAGGCTTGATTTTTGAGGCCCGGGACCACATAATAATGATTAATTATTCTAAATCTCAATTTTAATATTTTTATGATTTTGTTACCTTAATTAATTAAATTACGTATAATTTAATATAACGGTTGTTTAAAGGTTCTAGGCTTGATTTTTGAGGCCCGAGACCACATAATAATGATTAATTATTCTAAATCTCAATTTTAATATTTTCATAATTTTGTTAACTTAATTAATTAAATTACGTTTAATTTAATATAACGGTTGTTTAAAGGTTCCGGGCTTGATTTTTGAGGCCCGGGACCACATAATAATGATTAATTATTCTAAATCTCAATTTTAATATTTTCATAATTTTGTTAACTTAATTAATTAAATTACGTATAATTTAATATAACGGTTGTTTAAAGGTTCCGGGCTTGATTTTTGAGGCCCGGGACCACATAATAATGATTAATTATTCTAAATCTCAATTTTAATATTTTCATAATTTTGTTAACTTAATTAATTAAATTACGTATAATTTAATATAACGGTTGTTTAAAGGTTCCAGGCTTGATTTTTGAGGCCCGGGACCACATAATAATGATTAATTATTCTAAATCTCAATTTTAATATTTTCATAATTTTGTTAACTTAATTAATTAAATTACGTTTAATTTAATATAATGGTTGTTTAAAGGTTCTAGGCTTGATTTTTGAGGCCCGGGACCACATAATAATGATTAATTATTCTAAATCTCAATTTTAATATTTTCATAATTTTGTTAACTTAATTAATTAAATTACGTATAATTTAATATAACGGTTGTTTAAAGGTTCCAGGCTTGATTTTTGAGGCTCGGGACCACATAATAATGATTAATTATTCTAAATCTCAATTTTAATATTTTCATAATTTTGTTAACTTAATTAATTAAATTACGTATAATTTAATATAATGGTTGTTTAAAGGTTCCAGGCTTGATTTTTGAGGCCCGGGACCACATAATAATGATTAATTATTCTAAATCTCAATTTTAATATTTTCATAATTTTGTTAACTTAATTAATTAAATTACGTATAATTTAATATAACGGTTGTTTAAAGGTTCCAGGCTTGATTTTTGAGGCTCGGGACCACATAGTAATGATTAATTATTCTAAATCTCAATTTTAATATTTTCATAATGTTGTTAACTTAATTAATTAAATTACGTATAATTTAATATAACGGTTGTTTAAAGGTTCCACGCTTAATTTTTGAGGCCCGGGACCACATAATAATGATTAATTATTCTAAATCTCAATTTTAATATTTTCATAATTTTGTTAAATTAATTAATTAAATTACGTATAATTTAATATAATGGTTGTTTAAAGGTTCCAGGCTTGATTTTTGAGGCCCGGACCACATAATAATGATTAATTATTCTAAATCTCAATTTTAATATTTTCATAATTTTGTTAACTTAATTAATTAAATTACGTATAATTTAATATAACGATTTTTTAAAGGTTCCAGGCTTGATTTTTGAGGCCCGGGACCACATAATAATGATTAATTATTCTAAATCTCAATTTTAATATTTTTATGATTTTGTTACCTTAATTAATTAAATTACGTATAATTTAATATAACGGTTGTTTAAAGGTTCTAGGCTTGATTTTTGAGGCCCGAGACCACATAATAATGATTAATTATTCTAAATCTCAATTTTAATATTTTCATAATTTTGTTAACTTAATTAATTAAATTACGTTTAATTTAATATAACGGTTGTTTAAAGGTTCCGGGCTTGAGTTTTTAGGCCCGGGACCACATAATAATGATTAATTATTCTAAATCTCAATTTTAATATTTTCATAATTTTGTTAACTTAATTAATTAAATTACGTATAATTTAATATAACGGTTGTTTAAAGGTTCCAGGCTTGATTTTTGAGGCCCGGACCACATAATAATGATTAATTATTCTAAATCTCAATTTTAATATGTTCATAATTTTGTTAACTTAATTAATTAAATTACGTATAATTTAATATAACGATTGTTTAAAGGTTCCAGGCTTGATTTTTGAGGCCCGGACCACATAATAATGATTAATTATTCTAAATCTCAATTTTAATATTTTCATAATTTTGTTAACTTAATTAATTAAATTACGTATAATTTAATATAACGGTTGTTTAAAGGTTCCAGGCTTGATTTTTGAGGCCCGGGACCACATAATAATGATTAATTATTCTAAATCTCAATTTTAATATTTTCATAATTTTGTTAACTTAATTAATTAAATTACATTTAATTTAATATAACGGTTGTTTAAAGGTTCCAGGCTTGATTTTTGAGGCCCGGGACCACATAATAATGATTAATTATTCTAAATCTCAATTTTAATATTTTCATAATTTTGTTAACTTAATTAATTAAATTACGTATAATTTAATATAACGGTTGTTTAAAGGTTCCAGGCTTGATTTTTGAGGCCCGGGACCACATAGTAATGATTAATTATTCTAAATCTCAATTTTAATATTTTCATAATGTTGTTAACTTAATTAATTAAATTACGTATAATTTAATATAACGGTTGTTTAAAGGTTCCACGCTTAATTTTTGAGGCCCGGGACCACATAATAATGATTAATTATTCTAAATCTCAATTCTAATATTTTCATAATTTTGTTAAATTAATTAATTAAATTACGTATAATTTAATATAACGGTTGTTTAAAGGTTCCAGGCTTGATTTTTGAGGCCCGGACCACATAATAATGATTAATTATTCTAAATCTCAATTTTAATATTTTCATAATTTTGTTAACTTAATTAATTAAATTACGTATAATTTAATATAACGATTTTTTAAAGGTTCCAGGCTTGATTTTTGAGGCCCGGGACCACATAATAATGATTAATTATTCTAAATCTCAATTTTAATATTTTTATGATTTTGTTACCTTAATTAATTAAATTACGTATAATTTAATATAACGGTTGTTTAAAGGTTCTAGGCTTGATTTTTGAGGCCCGAGACCACATAATAATGATTAATTATTCTAAATCTCAATTTTAATATTTTCATAATTTTGTTAACTTAATTAATTAAATTACGTTTAATTTAATATAACGGTTGTTTAAAGGTTCCATGCTTGATTTTTGAGGCCCGGGACCACATAATAATGATTAATTATTCTAAATCTCAATTTTAATATTTTCATAATTTTGTTAACTTAATTAATTAAATTACGTATAATTTAATATAACGGTTGTTTAAAGGTTCCAGGCTTGATTTTTGAGGCCCGGACCACATAATAATGATTAATTATTCTAAATCTCAATTTTAATATGTTCATAATTTTGTTAACTTAATTAATTAAATTACGTATAATTTAATATAACGGTTGTTTAAAGGTTCCAGGCTTGATTTTTGAGGCCCGGGACCACATAATAATGATTAATTATTCTAAATCTCAATTTTAATATTTTCATAATTTTGTTAACTTAATTAATTAAATTACGTATAATTTAATATAACGGTTGTTTAAAGGTTCCAGGCTTGATTTTTGAGGCCCGAGACCACATAATAATGATTAATTATTCTAAATCTCAATTTTAATATTTTCATAATTTTGTTAACTTAATTAATTAAATTACGTTTAATTTAATATAACGGTTGTTTAAAGGTTCCATGCTTGATTTTTGAGGCCCGGGACCACATAATAATGATTAATTATTCTAAATCTCAATTTTAATATTTTCATAATTTTGTTAACTTAATTAATTAAATTACGTATAATTTAATATAACGGTTGTTTAAAGGTTCCAGGCTTGATTTTTGAGGCCCGGGACCACATAGTAATGATTAATTATTCTAAATCTCAATTTTAATATTTTCATAATGTTGTTAACTTAATTAATTAAATTACGTATAATTTAATATAACGGTTGTTTAAAGGTTCCACGCTTAATTTTTGAGGCCCGGACCACATAATAATGATTAATTATTCTAAATCTCAATTTTAATATTTTCATAATTTTGTTAACTTAATTAATTAAATTACGTTTAATTTAATATAACGGTTGTTTAAAGGTTCCATGCTTGATTTTTGAGGCCCGGGACCACATAATAATGATTAATTATTCTAAATCTCAATTTTAATATTTTCATAATTTTGTTAACTTAATTAATTAAATTACGTATAATTTAATATAACGGTTGTTTAAAGGTTCCAGGCTTGATTTTTGAGGCCCTGGACCACATAATAATGATTAATTATTCTAAATCTCAATTTTAATATGTTCATAATTTTGTTAACTTAATTAATTAAATTACGTATAATTTAATATAACGGTTGTTTAAAGGTTCCAGGCTTGATTTTTGAGGCCCGGACCACATAATAATGATTAATTATTCTAAATCTCAATTTTAATATTTTCATAATTTTGTTAACTTAATTAATTAAATTACGTTTAATTTAATATAATGGTTGTTTAAAGGTTCTAGGCTTGATTTTTGAGGCCCGGGACCACATAATAATGATTAATTATTCTAAATCTCAATTTTAATATTTTCATAATTTTGTTAACTTAATTAATTAAATTACGTATAATTTAATATAACGGTTGTTTAAAGGTTCCAGGCTTGATTTTTGAGGCCCGGGACCACATAATAATGATTAATTATTCTAAATCTCAATTTTAATATTTTCATAATTTTGTTAACTTAATTAATTAAATTACATTTAATTTAATATAACGGTTGTTTAAAGGTTCCAGGCTTGATTTTTGAGGCCCGGGACCACATAATAATGATTAATTATTTTAAATCTCAATTTTAATATTTTCATAATTTTGTTAACTTAATTAATTAAATTACGTATAATTTAATATAACGGTTGTTTAAAGGTTCGAGGCTTGATTTTTGAGGCCCGGGACCACATAATAATGATTAATTATTCTAAATCTCAATTTTAATATGTTCATAATTTTGTTAACTTAATTAATTAAATTACGTATAATTTAATATAACGGTTGTTTAAAGGTTCCAGGCTTGATTTTTGAGGCCCGGACCACATAATAATGATTAATTATTCTAAATCTCAATTTTAATATTTTCATAATTTTGTTAACTTAATTAATTAAATTACGTATAATTTAATATAACTGTTGTTTAAAGGTTCCAGGCTTGATTTTTGAGGCCCGGGACCACATAATAATGATTAATTATTCTAAATCTCAATTTTAATATGTTCATAATTTTGTTAACTTAATTAATTAAATTACGTATAATTTAATATAACGGTTGTTTAAAGGTTCCAGGCTTGATTTTTGAGGCCCGGGACCACATAATAATGATTAATTATTCTAAATCTCAATTTTAATATTTTCATAATTTTGTTAACTTAATTAATTAAATTACGTTTAATTTAATATAATGGTTGTTTAAAGATTCTAGGCTTGATTTTTGAGGCCCGGGACCACATAATAATGATTAATTATTCTAAATCTCAATTTTAATATTTTCATAATTTTGTTAACTTAATTAATTAAATTACGTATAATTTAATATAACGGTTGTTTAAAGGTTCCAGGCTTGATTTTTGAGGCCCGTGACCACATAATAATGATTAATTATTCTAAATCTCAATTTTAATATTTTCATAATTTTGTTAACTTAATTAATTAAATTACATTTAATTTAATATAACGGTTGTTTAAAGGTTCCAGGCTTGATTTTTGAGGCCCGGGACCACATAATAATGATTAATTATTCTAAATCTCAATTTTAATATTTTCATAATTTTGTTTACTTAATTAATTAAATTACGTATAATTTAATATAATGGTTGTTTAAAGGTTCCAGGCTTGATTTTTGAGGCCCGGGACCACATAATAATGATTAATTATTCTAAATCTCAATTTTAATATTTTCATACTAAGAGACTACGCTAAAATTTAATAAGGCTCTACGCTACAAGGCTCTACGCTAACAGGCTCTACGCTTACAAGCTCTACGCTAACATGATATACAATAACATATGAAAGTAATACTAAAACAATAAATATACCAACATTAACATATTTTCTAATAATTTATAAAATAAAATTAATTCAAATACCTCAAATTAAAGCTGTAAAACTGAAATTTTGTTACCGAATTCGTGTCCAACAGTATCTCCGTGTGGGCCCCACTTGTGTTGCACTTGAAGGGGACGGGTGGGACTTCGAAATCAAAATTTTGGCAAAAAATTAGAGAGAATTTGAGGGGTGGCCGACAAGAAATTTGGGAGAGAGTTTGAGATTGAGAGTGGTGTAGAGGAGAAAAAGAGTTGCGGATATAACAAGGGGGCATTTCGCAGTATTGTACTGCGAAATGCAATTCGCAGTACAAAAATGCGAATTGCATTTCGCAGTACAATAATGCGAAATGCCTTATTTTTTTTTAAAAAAAAAATTTAATATTCTTTTACACTAACGCCTATTTTTCAAAAAAAAAAATTAATGCATTTCGGAGTATAAACTGTGAAATGTACAAACGGACGTTTGTACATTTCGCAGTTTTATACTGCGAAATGTTTAATTTCGTAATTTTTTTTTTTTGGTTTATTTCGGTATTTTTTGTTTTATTCAATATTATTTCGGTTCCGGACTCGTTGAACATTTTTCTACTTTGTACTGGCTAGTCTGATAGTATTTTGTCTAGGACTGCTAGCGGCTTATGTTGTGTTCATACTATTTTTCCATTTTTTATAGTATTGTGTTATTACTTTGGCATCTATTTGTTGTCTCTTACGAAGCCGATATTATTTTTCTGGTATCAGTTGTTATTACGAATTTATTGTCTCTCTTCTCGTTTTCTAGAGTTGAAGGTCTTACGGAAACAATTTCTCTATCCCTTCGAACTAAATGTAAGATCTACGTACAATTTACCCTTTCCAAACTTTACTAGGGAGATTTACTGGATCATTACTATCGTTGTTTTCATTTCTTGGCGCTGGGAAGAACCAGCCAAGGACTAGCTTGATTTATATATATCGCTAGGCTTCTAGCAATAATTGACTTCAAATCGTCTATTACTCGGTGATATAATTTACGTGATATCACACTGGATTACTTTATCTAATCACTATTTTAATTTAATGACCACGTAAAACAAGCCACCCCTACGTTTTCCCATTATAGTATTTGTTTTTATTGTTTTCCTTCTGGTGTCGGCATTAGAGCTTGGTGTGCTAAATACAGGTTCGGATCGAGGAGTCTAATATTTAGTGTAAAATATTCTCTAACAAAAACGACTTTGTACCTTAAGTTTGAATATGAGATATTTCATTACAAATGAAAAAGTATACATTTATCACTCTAACCTCAATTCTTGGTGGTCCCCAATTATATTTATTAGTTCTATATAAAGCTTAATTAATGCTATGCTCAACTTATTACAGGGGAAAAAAACGTGAAGTAAATCCAGAAGGGGCTCATTCATCAACTGAAGAGTCAACAATATGTTCTTGAATTTTCTTTTCCACTCAAAATAGTACAGTCTTAATTATATTTTTCTTCTTTGTAAGTGAATTATATACTGTATACACTAGATTAAAGAAGTTGGCCACTACCTTGTGTACAAGTCTAGGGGAATCCACTGATTTATATTTGCATATGTTTTCCTGCATACCTATATTGCCACCGTCTAAGAGCTCATTACACCACTTTTGATGGATTGAAAGGTAAATGAAGGACAAATGTAAACAAATCAAGTCTTTTAGGGGTAAATTTGAAGGGGAAAAAAAGGTTTGCAAAAATTACAAAGAAAAAAACAGGATTTACAAATATATTTTGTAGGTAACTAGTATTCGAGGCGGAAACTAAAAAAAGGAAGAAAAAGAGAAAGTATTAAGTGGGATTTAATATCTGGTTCGCTAGATTAATAACTTAACAGTCAACCAAGTGTATCAAGTAGCCTCTTTAATTTGGAGCATGAGTGCCAGTATACCAATTTGAACAAATATGTACATAAAATATATAGTCGAAAAAGGGTTCAAAATCCCCCAAAACTATTTGAAAAAGTTTATAAATGTCCTTAATCCACCTACTAAGCTAAAAATACTCCTTCATCTACTTTTTTGGTTTACTTATCTCCTTTGACAGTTATGTCAATGTTAAATTAAAAATAATTATTATTCTTTTTGTAAAACTTAAAAAAATATTTTATTTAGTAAAGTCATCTTATATTTTTTTTACACTAATTTAGTAAAGTCATCTTATATTTTTTTTTAGTTTTTACATAAAATAATTCAGTTTTTACGAGTTTTGCAGTTTTTCAGTTTTCTTAAAAGCATTTTCTCCCAAGTTGTTAACATTTTGTACTAAAGAAAGAAATTACGCAAAATAGATCAACACCCCTGAACTTTATTCAATATATTTAGAGGGCATTTTGCTAAGCTTATAAACTGGTCAAACTAGCTTATAAGTATTTTTTGGCTTATATAAGTCAAAAATAAGCCAAAAGTCATAGGCTGGTCACCCCCATCTTATGAATTTTTAGCTTATAAGCACTTTAAGTTTGACCAAGAGTTTTACTATTTTATCCTTAAAATATTTATTTTTAGAATAAAACTCTTACATCGAGATGCATTGCATCAGGTATTTTTTCCAGCCTAAACCCCCTGTCTCTTTAAGTCTGCAATTCTCATTGACTATTTAAGATAAGCAAATTCTTTGTTCCTTAGCCCGAAATTAGCGAAATTAGTTCTCTTTCTCGGTGCACGTTAGGAGATTGACTAACCTGCACACTCATCGAAAATGGGGGGAAGAGGATGACCGAGGAAGAATGCTACTAAAGCATCGGTACTAGACCAGAAAACTTGGCTGGCTAGATCGAATGAACATGGGAAAGTAAAGCAAAAGCAAATGAACAAATCTAGGAGGAGGAGACATAGCAGGATAATGACAGTGATGATAGTTGGCCAGATTTGGGCAAATCTCGTAAGATTGCAGCAACTCTAGTGGATTTGAACAAGACACTAGCAGTAGTAGAAAGCAATAACAAAGGGAACAGTAAAATTAGGGATTTAGCTGAGAAAAACAGCTCAAGCCAGGTACAAATCAATGGAACAATACATGCAAGCTCAAGCAAGGTCCAACAGATTGTCCCTATGGCGAATCTTAAGGATCCACAAGTGAAGACTGCAAATTCAGTAACTGATAAGAGTAGATCATGGGCGGGATATCTCTAGGACAATAAGCTAGTGGCGAAAGGTATGAATCTCAACTATATTCCCCCGACTATGAAGGATGGAAAAATAGTTGTATAGCTACTGGAGGAAGATACAGTAGAAGAGAATGAAAAATGTAATAGAGCTGTAATAATGTATGTAGTGGAAAATACACCTTCAATTGGTGCCATTGAAAGGTTCATTACTAATCAGTGGGTAAGTATACAGAAACCACATGTGTTCTTACATAATGTGGGATATTTCATTGTTCTGCTTAATTCGAATGAGGACAAGGAGAGGGTGCTTATGAATGTTCCTTACACAATTAATAATAAACCAGTCATTATGAGGTAATGAACAGAAAATTTCGACTTCAATGAAGAGGTTCTGAGGACCATTCCTCTGTGGATTAAGCTACCAAACCTTCCACTGAATTTTTGGAGTAATCAAGCGTAAAGTAAAATAGGAAGTGGATTGGGAAAACCAGTATATGCCGATTCCTGTACGACAATTCCGCAAAGAATATCATATGCAAGGGTGCTAATAGAGATGGATGTTACTAGACCTCTACCAAAAAATATAAAGCTTTGTGATCCTAAAGGGAATATATTGGAACAATTAGTGCACTATGACTGGAAACCAATCTACTACCAAAAATGTTGCTTGCTTGGTCATTCGTGCAAGGACCAAAGGAAATTGAGGCAGGATGAAAGGAAGAAAAATGGGGAAGGGAAACAAATGCAGGAATTGATGAAAGTTAGAGTTCTTGACCCAAAGATTGACAAAATTGATGAGAAAGAAAGGTTTATTGTACAACTGGAGGAAGGAACTGTCGTACACAAGAACAACCCAGAGGTTGAGGCCCAATGGCAAGTAGTTAGAGGAAGATCAGCTACTAAGAACCATTCAAATGTGATTAAGGAAAATGAAATGAACATTAGCAATGCATTCAAAGCTCTTGTTGACACTGCTCAAAGAATTGTTCAAATGTCTAAAAATCAAGGTGTAAAGGGCATACATAGAAAGGAAGACAATATTGGACCTCCAACTTTAATTACTACATCATGATGAACTTTGTCTCATGGAATGTAAGGGGTCTGAATAAGGTGTATAAATAAAAAGAACTAATTTTTTTGTAGAGGTAATAATGTATTATTGATTGTAATAATTGAACATAGAGTGAAGCAATGTAATGTCAGCTCTGTGTTACAGAAAGCTTTGAACAATTGGAGATGGGTTGATAATTATAATGAGGCACCTGTGGGGAGAATTTGGATAGCATGGGACTCTAATATGGTGAAATATACAGTTATTAGAACACATGAACAATTCATTGTTGGTAATTTGACCTTAATGCAGCAGAATATGCAGTTCAATCTATGCACTGTCTATGGGAAACATACAATACAAAATAGGAAGACCTATGGGAGGAGATGTTAATATCAATGGTAAACATAAGAAGCCCATGCCTAATATTGGGAGATTTCAATATAATCTTAGCTAGTGAAGATAAATTCAATGAAACTCCTGTGCAGGAGATGGAGATAAAGGAATTTAAAAAATTCTTGGTGGATGCAAATATAGCTGAATTGAAGACTGTGGAAAGGAAATACACATGGACAAATAATCATATGCATAGTAGAATAGATAGAATCCTGGTAAATGTTGGGTGGCTTCAAATGTGGCCTAATATGGAGGTAATGATAATGAACTTGGATTCTCAGATCACTGCCCCTTAAGTGTGAAGTTTGATACAAGTGAACAAGCAATGGGGAAACCATTCAAGTTTTTGAATTGCTAAGCAAAATGACAGTATTTTGGAGGAATAGTATAGAGGGTGTGGGAGCATGGAAAGAGTAGACAAGCAATGCTGACAATGTGGAACAAACTCAAGAAACTAAAAGGACAACTGAAGCAGATGAATAAAGAAGAGCTTAATGGTATTGAGAACAAGATACAAGAGGCTAGAGAAAGACAAGAAAGTATTAAAAGTCAGATGAGAAAGCCTGACCATGATGGAACTTATCTTGAGTTAGAAAGAACAACTAAAGTGGAACTGGAGAAATGGCTAATGGTGGATGAGAACATTGCAAAACAGAAATCTAGAGTTCAGTGGCTCAATATGGAAGATGCTAACACAACTTTCTATCATGCTTGTGTGAAAATAGACAAGCAAGGAATAACATTGGTAGATTAACTAATAACAACAATAACAACTACCCAGTATAATATCACAAGGTGGGGTCTGGGGAGGGTAATACGTACCCAGGCCTTACCCCTACCCGAAAGGGCAGAGAGACTGTTTCCAATCGACACAGGCTCTGAATGGTAGATTAACTAATAGTAAATGATATATAACTTAGAGGCCAAAAGAGGTAAAGTAAAAAATTCTCAAGTTCTATAAGGGGCTACTTGGTACAACAGCTACACAACTACCAATGATTAACTTTGAAGTAATGAAGAAGGGCAATATGTTGAACATGAGTCAACAACTATAACTAATCAAACCAGTCAGCACGGAAGAAGTGAAGCATGCACTCATAGGCATAAATGATAACAAGGGCCCAGGATGTGATGGCTATAACTCATACTTCTTCAAAAAAAACATGGCACATTGTGGGAGACGAAATAACTGTAGCAATGCAGGAATTCTTTAAAAATGCTGAAATCTGTAGGGCCATCAATTACACAACAATCACACTGATGCAAAAAGTCCAAAACCCAACAAATATAAAAGATTTCAGACTTATTTCATGTTGTACAGTTTTATACAAGATCATATCCAAAGTTGTAACAACAAGAATGCAATGAGTAATGGACACACTAGTGGATAACTGTCTAGCTGCATTTGTTCCTGGAAGGCTGAATATAGAAAATATGTTAATGATCCATGAATTAGTGAAAGGTTATGGAAGGAATAATATATCCCCGAGATGTATGCTTAAGATTAACATACAAAAAACATATGACTCTATGGAGTGGAGGTAAATTGAGAAAGTATTTAGGACATTAAATTTTCCTAATTTTTTTTTTAAAATGGATTATGGTTTGTATTAGTATAGTCCTATTTAGTTCTCATAAATGGCGGACCTACAGATCCTTTTGAAGCAAAAAAGGGGCTAAGACGGGGTGATCCATTATCACCCTTCTTATTTGTCCTAGCTATGAAATATTTGAGCAGGTCATTGAAGACCCTAAAGGAGGACATGAAGTTCAAGTATCACCACAAATGTGCCAAGTTTAACTTAGTGCATTTGGGATTTTCAGATGAACTTTTGTTATGTTGCAGAGGGAAAGTGCAATCAGTACAGATATTACAGCAGTATATTCAGAAGTTTTCAGTAGCATCAGGACAAATTGCCAACCCAAATAAGGTAGTATCTATTTTGGAGGGTAAACTAGGTGATCCAGAATCAAATCATGGAGGTACAAGGATATAAGAAGGGAGAACTGCCATTCATGTATTTAGGGGTTCCTTTGAGCACCAAGAGACCATCAGCAATTCAATGTGAGCCACTAATTGAGAAAATGCTGCATAGAATTCAGAACCGGGCAATAAAATACTTGTCATATGCAAGCAGAGCAGTCCTAGTAAAGAGTATGTTGTTTGCCATCCAAACATTCTAGGCACAGATCTTCATATTGCCTAAAAAAAATTATCAAATTCATAGAGACTATGTGTAAGATGTTTCTATGGACAAGTGATGCTGAACCAACAAAAAAGGCATTGATCACTTGGGAGTGCACCTAAGGCTGCTGGGGGATTGAATTTCATTGATGTGGAATTATGTAATGAAGCTGCCATCTGCAAATTGCTATGGAACATACATACGAGTAAGGAGAAGCTATTAGTTCATTGCGTACATACCTATTATGTCAAAGGCCAACCAGTGTGGAATGTAGAACCAAAGAATGCCTCTTGGGAAATGCAAAAGATTTTTCAGGCTAAGAAGTATTTTACAAGAGCTGGAATGACTAAAGCTGATGTCCAACAAATGACAAAGTGCTCTACCAAAAGAATTTACAGATCATTGTAAGGGGAGTATCAAATAGTAACATGGAGAAGACTAGTGTGCAACAATCAAGGGCAACCAAAATGAATATTCATTTTGAGATTAGCACTACAGCTGATGCTAGCAACCAAAGACGGGCTGATACGATGGGGGATAGATGTGGATCAAACATGCTTGCTGTGCAATAAGGTGAATGATACAATTCAACACATATTCTTCCAATGTGAGATTACAGGAAAGGTATGGGATGGACTACTGAGATGGCAAGGGATCCAAAGAACACATAAAAGCTGGCAAGATGAGAGCGCATGGATAGAGAAGACGGCAAAAGAGAAGAGTGCAAGAGCAGCTATCTGCATAATAACATTAGCGACTACAATATACCACTGCTGGCAGTAGAGGAACTACACAAACTTTCAGAAAAAGAGAAGGACCACAACTGCGCTAATCAAACTTATTATAGAAGAAGTCTATGTAAGGGCAGCTAGATTCCCTTACCTAGATAAGGTGATAACTACTTTGAACTGATACCCTAACACTAGTTAAGCATAGGAAAGTAGAGGAGCTAAAGGAAGAGATAGGAGAATAGAATATTAGATATCATCGTACTGGGGCTGCATGCTCAATTGGTGATAAGCTAGAAAGATTTTTGTAATAGTTAGAAGAGTTGTACATATTTTACTTGGTAATAAAGTTATAATTACCAAAAAAAAAAAATTCTCTTTTCCTTTGAATATTTGTATTTATGTGATTGTGTATCAAAATTTGAATTATATGTAATAAATGAGGACATATCAAAATTTTGGTGTATTGTTTTCTAAGTGTTGTGGTGATGAAGAGAGTGTTTGTTTCTCTTCAAATATTTTGTTCTATTTAGGGTTTTTTTTCACCAAGAAACTTTTGTATTATTAATTATTATATCTTAAGATTATATGCTTATCATAAAATAAATTTTTTATTTGAATCGATCTGAAATCTTAAATTTTGAAGAACTTACGTCGTGTAAACAGATCTAAGGTTATTTAAGTTATTTTAACAAAAAAGGGGCTTATCACACTTTTTTATCAAATATTATACAGTTTATTATCAATTTCAGCATTTATAGACAAAGAGGTAACTGGTTATTTATTAATTCAATTTCAGCAATTCAAAGTATTTTTCAATACCTAATACTTATTAGATATTTTAAATCAACTAATCCAAACGTGCTCTTAAACTTTATGTTGGCTTAGTTACCCCTTGAACTTGACAATTTGATATAGCCTCGACTCTCCTAGATAAAAGTTGTCAACTTTGTAAACTGCCAACAAATTATCACCCACGCAAAATTAACTTTGTAAACTGAATTCTTCAAGCAATTGCAGAATATATCTTTAACTTGTCCAATATTATAGTCCTTAGCCATCACCGCAACTGTCATCTATCCCTATGTAACCAATAACCATATTTCTTCAAGTCTGGTTTCAATCGCTCTTTGTTTCACAAGACAAGGAGAACTTCGTATAATGCCGTAATTGGAGAGCCAATTACGAGAAGTATATATCTGAAGGATTCGGGTTAACTAAAGTCAAATTCAGTAAATACACAAGCGTATTACATTAAGTTTTAATGTCCTGGCTTATGTATGAATGTCAATTGTCAAACATAGGGATTAGCTCGGGCATTAATTCCTTATTCTACAGATATGTGATTGACCTCTTGAGTTGTCATGAAAAGGTGAAAGCTTCGTTTTATCAAGTATACGTTTCATGCAGTTGCAGCTGACAATCTGAAAAAGAAGCTCCAACACTATGGGATTAATAAAAATCTTTCAACCAATCTCGTGACAATAACATGATCTTAGGAACACCTATGAGACGAAACTATCTGTCTACTAATTTTGAGCCAATCATTGCCTACAATCTTGCGATTCAGTAAAATCTGATAAAAGTAAAAACCCTCACTACAAGAAAAAGGATTTTTAGTGGCAAGTATCAATGGCGACTTTACTAATCGCCACAAAAGTTTGGGATTTAGTGACGACTCTAACAAATTACAATAGGTAAAGTTATTTGTGGCAACTATAACATGTCGCCACAAACAAGATATTATAGTGGCAACTTTACCTAGTCGCAACAAATATTTTCAGCTACAGGGCAAAATTTTACTTTCCCGCTAAAGCAATAAATTTGGCTCCAAAATTTTTGCTCGTTGACTTTTGTGGCAATTTGATCGCCACTATTGTTTTCATTTAAAGTTTTAAGGATAAATTAAAATACAAAAAACTTCAGAAATATATAAAGTTATTTATTCTAATTTTTAAAGATCAAAAAATCTGATCTCAATTCTCACTCACGCTCAAAAATTGAATAGAACTCAACCCTAACTCAAAAGGGCAGAAATCTCACGCTCGAGAGATCGATTACAAATCTCAAAATCCAACTGGAAATTCTCTATTCAAAATAGTCCTAAGCCAGAACACAAAATCCACGAATCCAAGTAACGATTTTCACCCCAAATGGTAATTTTTACCCTGCTGTGCTGAAGAACTCAACGAACGCGCCAAAGAACATCAGTAAGATATAATAAATCTGATTTTTTTGCATGATTTTGAGGATACAAATCTGATTTTTTTGAAAAATCAAACTTTAACTCCTTTTTCCCGATGTTTCTCTTCTTTTTTCTGTGTTTTCTTCCCAAGTGTGCGAATTACTATGTTTTGGTTTTCTGGTCTTGCAAAGCAATCAAAAAGTAGGAGCTATAACTTGCACAATTCAAGTTATTTAATTTGCTTTGGTATCAAAGAAACAGTAAGTTTGATGTAATAGCATAACATAATAAGAGAATCTGGAATCAACTTGAGGTATCGACTCTTTGAATTACATTTGAAGTTAATAAAAATGTACTATAAATCTATATTTTCACAAATTGTTGTCTCTGTGTATTGTGTATATTGAATTTGAAGGGTTACATATATGAACCAACTATGATAGCAAATATTTTGGGAAAGCAAGCAATCCTTCCGAGTCCTCTGTCATCTTCATATATCACTTAGATTTTGGGGATTTATGATTTTATTATTATGTCATTATTTAGCTTTTTATGTGCAAGTCTATGTATAGCTGGTGCCAAATATTACAGTTAATGAGTTAATCATTAACCATTTGTTCTTCTTATGATATGCAGCTTTGCTAATGTCTTATGTGAATATATATCAGGGAAATTCAATTACTCTGCTTTGTATTTTTTGCAATCAAATCTTCTTATGTTGTCTTTATTTGCATCACCATATTTTCATTGTATTTGGATCCTATCAGAAATTGAATGTTACTTTAACTAATTTGATTGTTGTAATGTGTTTTCAAGAATCAATCTATCATGCAATGTGGTATTGGTGGAGTAATTTGCAGATTTCTGAGTAACTTTTATTCAAAAGTATAAGTGATTATCTTTGCTTTACTTGAATGGTCTTCAACTATCTTCATTGATTTGCTAAGATTTTGTAAGTTAGTATTGGTCTCTGAGCTGAGGGTCTCCCGTAAATAGCCTCTCTATCTCTTCGGGTAGGGGTAAAGTCTGCGTACATTCTACCCTCCCCAGACCCCACTAGTGAGATTTTATTGGGTGGTTATTTCTTGTTGCCTGTTTGCCAGTGGTATTTAATTATTTCTTAGCATATCTAATATATTCTCATTATTATAAAAAAATTGATGTCCTATATCCTAGTATGTGTACGTGTGTAGAATCGGTCATTTCAAACCTTATTTATAATAGCTTGTGTTTTCATTTTTGATTTGTACTCGTGTAGAATAATTGAGTTCACCACCTGCTTATATTATTGGTTTGCTTTGATTATTGATTCCCTTTAATTGCTTAATTGATTGCATTTCTTTTTGTAGAAAAGATATGGATAAAAGTTGGTTGAATATTAGGGATAAGTGTGACATCAGGTATATTAAAGGAATAGATGACTTTCTTGGTTGGGCATACAGTTAACCAAATGTGAGCTCTGTAATTCATTGTCCTTGTAAAGGGTGTAGAAATACTGCATTCAAGACAATAACCCAAGTAAGAAGAGATTTGGTGGGAAAAGGTTTTTGGGACAGTTATAAAGTGTGGGACTTGCATGGAGAAGTATTAATAGGAGTTGAAAATTCTAATAATGTATGCAATGTCGAAGTAGATGATGATACTGTTGAAACAGATGATATTCCATAAATGATTTATGATGCTTGTGGAGTTACAAATATGGAGAATATGAATAATTATCAAGAGGAAAATGAAGAGCCAAATGTGCATGCGAAAAAGTTCTACAAATTATTAGAAGATTCTGAGAAAGAACTTTATCCTGGTTGTAAAAAAGTGTCAACGTTATCTTTTGTAGTTAGACTACTTCACTTGATGAGCCTTAATCATTGGAGCAACAAATCGATGGATGCATTGTTGACATTCTTTACAGAAGTTCTTCTAGAGGAGTCATTTTTACCAAATTCTTTTTATGAAGCGAAGAAGGTACTTCAAGACTTAGGCTTGGGTTATACCAAAATAGATGCATGTGAGAATGATTGTATCTTATATTGGAGAGAGTATGCCAATGACGAATCATGTCTTAAGTGCAGTAAGTCTAGATGGAAGTCAAAAGATACCGGAGGTAAGAAAGTACCTCATAAAGTCTTGTGACATTTTCCAATCAAACCAAGACTACAGAGATCGTATATGGCAAGAGAGACAGCAAAAAAATGAGGTGGCACAAGGAGCAAAATATTGATGATGGTGTATTGCGACATCCATATGATGGCATGGCTTGGAAATCTTTTGATGAGCTCCATCCAACCTTTTCAGCTGAATCAAGAAATGTTCGATTGGGTTTAGCTAGTGATGGCTTCCAGCCTTATGGGAACATGAGTACTAGTCATAGCATTTGGCCAGTCATATTAGTTCCATACAATTTGCCACTATGGGATTGCATAAATGATCCATATTTCATGATGACACTTCTTATTTCAGGTCCTAAGTCTCTCGACAATGATATAGATGTATACTTGCAACCAATGATTGAAGAGTTAAAAGAATTATGGGATGGGGTGGAGACTTATGATGCATACTCAAAACTAATTTTATGATGTGTGTGGCTATCATGTGGACGATTAATGACTTTCCTGCATACCGGAACCTTTCAGGATGGTCAACCAAAAGTAAACTTGCATGTCATTGTTTCCATAAAGACACACAATCGGTTTCTTTACGTAGTAAGTTGTGTTATATGGGTCATTGTCGCTTTCTTCCAATGGACCATCCATGGCGTAAAAATAGGATATTATTTGATGGGAAAATAGAGATAGGTGTTGCACCTAATCCCTTAACAGGTGACGAAGCACTTGAGCAATTACAAAATTTGAGAAATGTGACTTATGGTAAAGGGCAAAAGCGAAAGCGTAATGTTCCTAATGATGCTTAAAATTGGAGGAAGAAAAATATTTTTTTTGAATTCCCTTATTGGAAGACTCTTATGTTACGACATAACTTGGATGTAATGCACAGAGAAAGAAATGTGTCTGATAATATTGTATCTACTGTAATGAATATGGCTGGAAAGACAAAGGACATGGTGAAAAAATAGATATGACTTGGTGGATCTTGGAATCAGGAAAGGGTTGCACCCAATTGAAGATGGGAATAATGTTTTATTAACGGCAGCATGCTATGCATTATCCCCAGATGAGAAGTTGAAGGCATGCACTTTCTTAGCTAATTTGAAGGTTCCTGATGCCTTTTCATCAAACATTTCAAGGTGTGTCAACATACAAGACAAAAGAATACATGGATTGAAAAGTCATGATCACTACATATTGTTGCAAGATATTTTTCCAGTAGCTCTACGTGGCTTGTTGCCCAAAGAAGTGTGTGAACCAATTATAGGTTTGCCAAAATCGGACTCCGTTTGCCCTTTCAAATCGATGTTTTACCATAACCCAGGCTTAGGGCAAAATTCCTCCATTATTTCTCCCAATTTCAGTGAAATAATTGAAGATTCTAAGGAAAAATCACGTATTTAGACCATAGAACTTACTTCCGATGATTACCCGGTGAAATCCCTTCAATTCCCTTCAATATGCTCTCTAAGAACTCAAAAACGGAGGTTATGGGTATATGGTTCACGAATACACTATTATGATATTTTAATATACTGACAGTCAGTTATCTCTATGCGATCGCAGCCACAGGCTCGCGATCGCGATGAAGAAACTTTCCAGGCTCCGAAAAATGCTCTATGCGATTGTGGCCCCAGGCAAGCGATCGCGATGCTCAAGAATATGGCGACCAATTTTACCTCTATGCGATCGGGACACACTCTACGCGATCGCACTGCTTCCGACCTCGACCTTACGCGATCGCAGAGCTTCCCATCTTTACCCTACGCGATCGCAGACTCAACCTCGCGATCGCAGAGCTCAACATCCTCCTCTTACGCGATCGTATACATATCTTCGCGATCGTGAAGCACAAAAATCCTCTGCATTTATTGCAGCAGAAACGGGAGTGCATTTGGCACAAAATGGTCCGTTTGGACCCCTGGATTCATCCCGAGGCCCCCGGGACCTCAACGAAAACCACCAACCTACTCAAAAACACGATACAAACTTGTTCCAATCATAAAAATACGCCCTTAAACATAGAAATCATCGAATCGTAGCGGATTCAAGCCTAAGTTTCATCTAGAACTTACGAAAACTACATCCAATTAAAAACCCGACCAAACGATGTCCGAATGACCTGAAAATTTGCAGACATATCCAAAATCACCTAACGAAGCTACTGCAACCGTCGGAATTCCATTCTGACTCCAGGATCAAAATCTCACCTATCAATCAGATTCTGCCAAAATTCCAACTTAGCCAATTCAAGCCAAGCGATCGGAAGTGAATTCGGATGTCCGGAGGTCATTTTGAAGTCATTTGGCTAAATATAGGAATTTGAAGGTTTTTGAGAAAATTCTACCGGAAGTGAAAATTTTGATATCGGGGTCCGAATGCGATTCCGAAAATTGGTACAAGTCCGTAATGTCGAATGTGACTTGTGTGCAAACTTTGAGTCAACTCGGATTGATTTTGGTAGGAAAAGGGACAATTAATCTCTTTAAGGAAAGCTTAAGTTGGAAAAGTCAACCCAATGTTGACTTATGAGTTAGAGGGCTCGGAACTGAATTCCGATGATTCAGTTAGTTTCGGGGAATGATTTAAGACTTAGGAGCGCAATCGGAAGTAATTTTGGAGGTCCGGTGAAGAAGTTAGCCTATTTTAGCGAAGTTGGAATTTTGGCGGAATCCGATCGATAGGTGATATTTTGATCCGGGAGTCGGAATGGAATTCCGACAGGTGCAATAGCTTCGTTAGGTGATTTTGGATATGTACGCAAATTTTCAGGTTATTCGGACATCGTTTGGTCCGGTTTTTGATCGAAAGTGTATTTTCGGAAGTTTTTGGAAACTTAGGCCTTGATTTGATGAAAATTGATGATTTTGATGTTATTTCGGCGATTTGATCACTCGAGCGAGTTCGTATGATGTTTTAGAGTCAATGTGCATATTTGGTTTGGATCCCCGAGGACTCGGGAGTGTTTCGGAGGTGTCTCGGAATAAATCCGGACTTAGAAAATTGGCAGAAAATTGCAGAAAAATTTGCTGTGAACAGTGCACATGAACAGTGCACATGAACAGTGCACAGGAACAGTAGCCCATGTACAGTCCGTGTACAGTACCCCATGTACAGTACCGTGTACAGTGCCAGTGTACAGTACCGTGTACAGTACCCCCGTGTACAGTAACGTGAACAGTAAAAACGCGTGAACAATATCCGCGAATTTCTGGACAGAATACTTATTTCTGGAAAATGGGATTTGTCCCATTTTCCATTTTTTTTGTCAAATTGGAGCTCGGGAAGAGGCGATTTTCGAGAAATTTTCAGAGAAAACAACGGGGTAAGTGTTCTTAACTTAATTGTGGTTATATTACTCGATTCTATTGCAAGTTTTGTCATTAAATCCATGAATTTTGCGGGAAAAGCTTAGAAACCCTCTCGAATAGATTTGAGGATTTGAGGGTCGAAATGTTATCGAAATTTAGTAATTTTGGTATGGTTGAACTCATATCGGAATGGGTGTTTGGATTTCGCAAGTTTTTTCGGGATTCGAAATGTGGGTCCCACTATTGAATTTTAAAATATATTTCGGATTTTATCCGGAAAATTATTAAATTTATTATCCAATTCATTCCTACGATTCGTGTTGAGTATTTCAAATTGTTTGTGAATAGATTTGAAGCATTTGGAGATAAATTTAAAAGGAAAAGCGGTGCGTAAGCATTGAGTTGGCCTTAAACATTCGAGGTAAGTGTTTGTTCTATCCTAGCTTGAGGGAATAGGATTATGTGTTATGTGTTATGTGATCGAGTGCGGTGTATGGGCTGTGGTGACGAGCATCCATACACCGGCGTCTAGTATGACCGTGAGTCGTTGGAAAATGATTATTTTGAGATATATTACAGATGAATTGTTATTGTTCTCCCTTGTCGGGACTTGTTGTGAAGATGATTATTGATTGCCCTTGTTGGGACAGTTTATGAATTACTGCTTCTTTCTTTGCCCTTAACCGTGATTGTTATTTGGGTGAGGAAGAGTGATAATGCACGAAGGGTGATGCCGTGCCATGTTTATTTATTTATGCACGAAGGTTAATGCCGTGCCATGTTTTATTGATTATGCACGAAGGATCATGCCGTGCCTCTGTTATTGAACCATGTACGAAGGATCATGCGGTACTATGGATGTGAGGATGAGAGTAAAAGCACGAAGGGTGATGCCGTGCACTTTATTTACTTATTTGGTGAGGATGAGAGTAAAAGCACGAAGGGTGATGCCGTGCAACTATTTGCCATTCCTTGACTTGATATTACTTGTTTTTCCATTATATTTTATTTGGGTGATGCCGTGCAACTATTTGCTATTCCTTGACTTGATATTACTTGTTTTCCATTATACTTTGTTTGGGTGATGCCGTGCAACTATTTGCTATTCCTTGACTTGATATTACTTGTGTTTCCATTATACTTTGTTTTCCTTGTGAACTTATTAACCGTTGTTAATTGTTGAGTTCTTTTGAGATATTCCTTATTGTGTTATTACTTGGTTAATTCTTGTTAATTGTGGTAATATATATATTAAAGAATTGGGATCGTGTGGCGCGCCGACCACTTTTATGATAAGAAATGGGATCGTGTGGCACGCCGACCACAAAGTGATTTGAATCTTGGCATTGGCCATAGTTGCCGGTAGCCTATTGATATATTTGGGAGCGGGTGGTACGCCTACCACGAGATAAGAAAAAAAAAATAAAGAATTGAGACACGAAAGTAAGACTTAATTTTGTTGATTAGATTAATCTGGATATTATGAGTTATTGGTTGTTATTGCAGAGCAGAGTATTTCCTTATAAATGTTTATGTACATATATATATATATATATATATATATATATATATATATATATATATATATATACACATATGTATATAGAACTGCACAGGTTTATGTGGGTGTCTGGTCCTAGGCTTGTCACTACTTCGCCAGGATAGGCCAGGCACTTACCAACACATGGGGTCGGTTGTGCTGATACTACACTTCTGTGCATTTTTGCACAGGTCCAGGATTCGATCAGGAGCAGCAGTAGATCTTTTGTGTGGAAGTTGAGCATCTTGAGACAGAGGTAGCTTGCAGGCGTCCGCAGGCCCGACGTCTCTTTCTTTTATTATGTTGCTAGCTATAGTCTCCTTGTTCCGAGACAAATAGATTATGTTATATTTATTCCAGACCTTTATGTGTAGTATTCATGTAGCAGTTCGTGAGTTGGTGACTCCACGTCTTGGGTAGAGGATTTCAGTATCAGATACCTTGAAACTACTTATTTCTATTTTTATAAAGTCTTCCGCACTTGTTTAATTAAGATTATGAAGTATTGTTAAACAGGATAGTATGAATAAAGAGGCTTGCCTAGCTACCACGAGTAGGTGCCATCACGATCCCGATGTTGGGGGAAAAATCCGGGTCGTGACAAAAGGTCATAACATCACGTGGCCTTGCCACGACCCCTGATTCCATCCAAACACTATTACTCACGAAGCACCTCAAGTCACCATGCTCAGAACGGCCTGCCACGCACAGATCTAGATCTGAACCCAAGCAATCCATCTCACCCACGGTGAAACAATTAATATATGCTATCAAATCCTGAAAGGACAAAACCGATTTGTTATTCGCCGAGCGATACCCAATACGGACTCTTCCTCAGAAGCCAGGAAGTATTGTATACAAGGTAACATATAATTAAGTCTATTTTCACATTATACTGTTGCGGCGTGCAACCCGCTCCAATGACATACCCGTGGCGGCGTGCCACCAGATCCAGATACCATACCCGTGGCAGTGTGCCACCCAATCCAAATAACCATACCTGTGGTGGCGTGCCACCCGATCCATATAAAACCCTCGTAAAAGGAATGCACATCGAGTCAAGTTGCTCATTACAATAAACATGTATAGCCTCAAGCTCGACCACAAGAAACGCATCCGACAAAGTTTCTCAGTACCGAAACTGAATCAATGGTAGATACTTCCACACTGACATCCGCCACGAAGGCCCAACTGACAAAGCAATACCTACCAGTCGTCCACTGGCCCTAGGGTACCTCTACCCTGTTGGAGCATGATCAGATGCTCTCTACCACGAAGTTTGTGACATTTTTCTGACATAGTCCATATCACATCAGTCTAGACAACCTGACTTATGACAACTAGTCTGCAATCATATATCATTATTCAAATTCGTCATATCAAGTAACGAGAGAGCCACTAGTGCTTCCAATTTCCAACAACCGCTAAACGGTGCTGATACACACAACATACCACCACTGCATAGGCGGATTACGAGAACTTCTAGTATCCAACACATATGTAACACATGAATCACTATGCCTGATTTCACACTTCACCGTACGAATACATAACACACATCAAGCATCTATTCATACCACGATAGCTATTCAAAAATTTTCCAATGCCATCAACAACTCAATCATCACCGTCAATCTAACAAGGGGATACCACGATACCACTAGGTATTATCAGTTTACATTACCTTGCCCTTTGACCATATACTCTACCAAATCACTAGAATAGCAGTACCATTTTCCTTAATCACCAGAAGGATTGACTCTCAGATTATCTGCAGCTGCTCACGCTGCTTGAGAATTTTAATGACTTCCCATATGGAAGAAAAATCATTTCACATTCCATGCTTCGGATACCGACAGGGAAATATACTTATTTTCAAACCATGGTAAAACACATCACAACTCTTTCTTCTAATTCGTTGCATAAGTTTAACTGCCAAGACTGAGTCCTTTTTCCCACATCGAGCTACGCAACTGTCAGCCCTCAAGAGCTTTGCTGCACAATACCTGCAAGACTCATTACTTCAAACACGTACCAGGAATTACTCGTATCTTAATCATACTGCTTCTGTTTATTATCAAACTATTCCATTTACCCAATTTCCTTTACGATTCACCTTCAATTTAATATTAGCCTTTACTGTAGTACCACAATACCTCAACTCATGTTACCACACGAGACTCGTACATAAACCACACGGTCTAAGACCCATAGGCCACTGAGTACTCTCTCAATATTTCCCAGAAGTACCACATTCTACGATACCTTATTTTGAAGAACTTCCTGCGATTTGAATTTGTTATCATTACTTTCCAATACGGATACATAGAATCCCATAATTAACATAACATACCACAAGTCTCGATTTCTTCTAATGAATCTATTGTCTTTAGCTACATACACAATCTTAAGGCACCTGACTGTTACAAGCAAAATCTTGGACACTGCAAAACCATTCTCGAGCGTCATTTACCCTTATTCAGCTGAAGTTCAACTGTCTTATTGAACAGAACCACTCGTGCCTTGTTAGAACTCTGAGACCGCAGAACATGATTACTTACAAGTACAATTAGCTATCTTTATTTTCTATATACCGAACATTCCTTACCAACAGCAGTTCAAAACATCCTAGTATTACTTCACATCTACGAAGCACCATAATCTTGTCAGAATTTTCCCAACACACTTAAAGACAGTACCCACATAGCACACATCCGTGCAATTAGTTAATTAATAGCAACCACCCCAACTTGGCTCGAAGCCAATCATCAAAGCACATTTAACCACTCATAGCATTCTTACGAAAATAATGCCACAATGTTATAGTGAGATTAAACTCAAGTCATTTACAAGCTTTGGCGAAGACTCAGATTATTAGAAATCTTAATTCTTCGGCAATTCGTGCACTTATACACACACAACAGTTAAGCCCTGTCCTTAGGTGACAAAATCTTTTCTAAGTCTCAAATTTTCCAAAACTTTTGGCAGAGTTTCCTTTGTAATATGGCCTATCCACCAGAGAATCACCAAAACCATCATAGCAAAATATCAGCAATTTGACTAAACATCATAATGCACGTAGCACAACACATTTGATCTTTCTGGGTCTGAACTCATACTACCACACGTAATGCATCGTACCTTTCCACTAAGAGACATGAACATATTCACCACGCCCATAGCTACGGGCTACACAACGGATCATAATAAGAGTCTAGCACCTAACAGCTCACTCATTATCAAGCTGCCATTTCCACAATTTGGGACAATACTGGTCATATCAATTTCATAATACCAACTCGCAGAATCAGCACCTTGGTGCTCAAGCCATAGACAAAGATCTGGCCTCAAGTCCTCCCGATTGGCCCAACATAAACTCACGGAGATCATATCTCGCCCCTCAATCGGGGAGTCATAAGCCACCAGAGAAATTATATTACCGAGCGCTCGAGTGCGCATACAGACGTATGGAAGGAATTTTAAGAATTATATCTCAAGCTGAATCGAGTACGCACGATAAGAATTCCAAGATTGTGAAGTGTTTCCTAAAAGGTTTTCAGCCTCTCGAGGATAAGCACAAGCGTCCCCGTACTGATCCACGAGACTCTACCAACCGGCTCAAGACTCATGAGGCCTAGTAACCTAGGCTCTGATACCAACTTGTTACGATCCCAAACCCGGTCGTGATGGCGCCCAGCACACTGCTAGGCCAGCCTGACCAATCAACAAAGATCACGGAGCTAGTAGCTCTCTTTTAACCACTTTTAGGCATAATCAAGATAGAATAATCTTAAAGAAAATATTCAAATACGGGGATCACGTCCCAAGCCAACAAAAACCTCCCAAGACTAGGAGTCACAAGTCATGAGCCTCTACAGAGTATATAAAGTGTAAAAGTGTCTACAACTGTGCTCAAGTGCGGAAATAGAATAAAGATAAGCTGGAAAGAGAGTCAGGTCCTGCGGACGCGGCAGCTACCTTGATTATCCAAAAAAATAACTCCGAACAGCTACTGGGTCAGGTCTGTTGTGACGTACCTGGATCTGCACACAAGGTGCAGGGAGTCGGGTGTGAGTACTTCCAACACAGTAGTAATAAAAGTAAATAATGCTGAAGAAAAGAGAACCACGCAAAGCGCTATCTCATGCTACACAATACAGAACTATCTTTAAACTTCACTACACTATCTTTTTATTCCTTTTCAGCATATGTGAGTAGATTATTTAGAAAAACTCAGTTTTTAACTTTCTTTCTTTCATGATAACATACCAATACCTGGGTACAATCTTAAGCAGTGCAAGTCTGCACTCATCAGCCCCTTAAGCTTAGCACTCCTTAACAATTTCCCACCAAGAGATCTGGTAATTAAGGCAAATAATGCATGTGTGCCAATAATGAATGAGTGATATATGTTATGCCATGTAGTACAAAGAAACCAATGTATGTATGCCATGCAATGCATATGACGCTGTGGCATACAGCCCGATCCATGCAAATGCGCTCGCGCTCACTGTGGGGGTTCATACTCCGGAGGGGCTCCTACAGCCCAAGCGCAATATCAATATCACACCTGCTGCGGCGCGCAGCCCGATTCATATACCACTGCGGTGTGCAGTCTGATCCATGCATGTGTATGCATATGCTCACATAAATCGTCATGCCCTAACATATGGCCCCCGGCCCCAATCAGTCTAACAAATAATCAAGAAAGCCCCTCAGGGCAACAATATCATATTAGCTCACAGCTAGAAATGTCATTAAGACCTTGTTCAAGTTTTTTTTTTCATAACTTTATAAAAATGCTGAGTAGCAAAATACCATTTGAAACCTTAAATCGAGATAGAAATATGCATAGTGTTATTAAGACAGTGATACCAATCCCTGGAGGATTCAAATAATCGGCATGAAGCCCAAGCATGATAATTAGTCCAATTCATGATAATTAATATCTTTTATTAGGATGTCAATTTAATTTCAAGCAATTAGGTGTTATTATTTATTACGGGGGACGGACCAAGTCACAATCCCCAATGGTGCTCTACCCCACGCTCGTTATCCGGCATGTAAGTCACCTCAATACAGCACTAAGATGTGCAAGTCCGGGGTTTACTAACCCTCAGGACATTATTTACAAGTATTACCCACCTCGATCCGGCGAAAACTCAAGCTCCGCGATGCTTTAGCTCCTCGAACCAGCATCCACGCACGCCAAAACTAGCAAAATTCAGTACAAATATATCAAAATAGGCTAACGGAACAACACCCATTCGAACACAATCAAATAACATGAAAAACCACAAGTTGCCATAACCCGACTTTCGGTACGCTTCTTGAAAAATTACAAAAGTTAAATATTCGGGTTCCTTATCTCAACACGAGTCCATACATATAAGATTTGCCAAAATTGGACTCCGTTTGCCCTTTCAAATCAATATTTTACCATAACCCAGGCTTAAGGCAAAATTCCTCCATTAATTCTCCCAATTTCAGTGAAATAATTGAAGATTCTAAGGAAAAATTACGTATTTAGACCATAGAACTTACCTCCGATGATTACCCGGTGAAATCCCCTTCAATTCCCGCCAATATTCTCTCTAATAACTAAAAAATGGTGGTTATGGGTATATGGTTCGCGAATACACTGTTCTAATATTTTAATATACTGACAGTTAGTTATCTCTATGTGATCGCAGCCACAGGCTCGCGATCACGATGAAGAAACTTTCCAGGCTCCAAAAAATGCTCTATGCGATCGCGGCCCCAGCCACGCGATCGCGATGCTCAAGAATCTGGCAACCAATTTTACCTCTATGCGATCACGACACACCCTACGCGATCACACTACTTCCCACCTCGACCTTACGCGATCGCAAACTTACCCTCGCGATCGCAGAGCTTCCCATCTTTACCCTACGCGATCACAGACTCAACCTCGTGATCGCAGAGCTCAACATCCTCCTCTTACGCGATCGCATACACAGCTTCGCGATTGCGAAGCACAAAAATCCTCTGCATTTTTTGCAGCAGAAATAAGAGTGCATTTGGCACAAAATGGTCCGTTTGGACCCCTGGATTCATCCCGAGGCCCCCGGGACCTCAACGAAAATCACCAACCTACTCAAAAACACAATACAAACTTGTTTCAATCATAAAAACACGCCCTTAAACACAGAAATCATCGAATCGTAGCGAATTCAAGCCTAAGTTTTATCTAGAACTTCCAAAAACTACATCCAATCAAAAATCCGACCAAACGATGTTCGAATGACCTGAAAATATGAAGACATATCCAAAATCACCTAATGAAGCTACTGCAACTGTCGGAATTCCATTCCGACTTCAGGATCAAAATCTCACCTATCGATCGAATTCCGCCAAAATTCCAACTTAGACAATTTAAGCCTATTTCTACACCGGACCTCCAAATTCAATTCTGATCGCTCCCCTAAGTTACAAATCACCTTCCGGAACTAACCAAATTATCAGAATTCGATTCCGAGCCCTCTAACCACATAGTCAACCCCAGATTGACTTTTCATAAACAAGCTTCATTTTAAAATGATATATGCCTCATTTTCAACCACAATCACTCATAACTCACCCGATAGACTCTAACACGGATATAGAAACATGAAGAACATAAATGAAGGGTGTACGGGGTGGTAACTCTCGTGACGACGGGCCGGGTTGTCACATGCTGTGATGGCTACTGCGCTTCAAGTCGTATAATTCCAGCACCGGCGATGGCACCGGCTTGGACTTTAAGCATTGGCAGCAGAAATGTTCTTTTACTCGACCACACTCAGTGTACATCGCTTTATCAGCGAGGATGTTTTAGTTCCAAAGAAGAAACTTCTCAAAATGAGCGATTTGTGGTCATTGAGGCATGGAAGCATTCTGACATCTTATGCAAAATCTATATTTTGAGTATCTAAGAAGAAGAGTTGTACAATATTTATAGCATCATGAAAACATCAAGAGATTTGCGGAATGCTCTTGAAAATAAGTACAAGACTGAAGATACTGAACTTAAGAAGTTTGTGGCCGCCAATTTTCTAGATTTCAAAACGGTTGGCGACAAATCTTTCATAATGCAAGTCCAAAAATTGCAAGTTATTGTTCATGACCTCCTTGCTGAAGGTATAAATTAAGTCAATATTTTTATTCAGGATATTGATTATTTACTAATTATAAATTTATGATTTAAGGTATGGTCATAAATAAAACGTTTTAAGTTGCGGCATTTATAGAACGATTGCCTCTGCTGTGGAAGGACTTTAAAAATTACTTGAAACATAAGCGAAAGGAGATGACGTTTGAAGACCTTATTGTTAGTCTATGGATTGAAGAGGACAACAAGGCTGCTGAGATGAAGACTAGTGGTAACTCAACATTAATAAAAATAAATATTATTGAGGAAATGTCTACAAGTAATAGAAAGAGAAAGAAGTCGTATGGTCCAAAGAATTACCCGAGCAAGAAGAAGTTCAATAGTACTTGCCACAACTATGAAAAGGTTAGACATAAGGTTGTAGACTGTCGTACATCGAAGAAGGACAAGAAGAAGAATCAAGCAAACATGATTGAAAAGAATGATGAAATGGAGGACTTATGTGCTATGGTATCTGAATATATCTTGGTAGGAAATCCCAGGTAGTGGCAAATTAATTTTGGAGTTACTCGCCATGTTTGTGCTTATAAAGTGTTATTTGCTTCTTATGTTCCCATTGGGCCCGACGAGACTATATATATGGGAAACTCCGAAACAACAAAAATTGAAGGAGTTAGAAAGATATCCTTGAAGATGACTTCAGGTAAGACTTAATTCACACAGATATTCGTGACATGAAGTCAATATAATCTCGCGGTGAAAAAAATATTTCATAATTTTTATTGATGACAGTACGAGGTATTACTATATTTACTTATTTAATAGTAAATATGAAACAATTGAGGCATTCAAGAAATACAAAAATGAAGTTGAAACGCAACTAAACAAAAATATAAAAAAGATAAGAAGTGGTAGGAGCGGTGAAAATGAATCTCCCTTTGAAGAAATATGTTTGGAATATGATATTATTCGTCAAACATTTGCCTCTTGCTCAACGCAATCTAATGGAATTGCGGAAAGAAAGAATAGAATCTTAAAAGAGATGATGAATGCCTTAAGTTCGAGTTTACCCTAGAACTTGTGGGGGGAAGCTATTCTTATAGCCAATCAAATATTCAACCTAGTTCTCGTAGCAAAACGAAATTCATTCCATATGAAAAATGAAAAGGTAGGAAATCCAACTTAAAATATTTTAAAGTGCGGAGTTTTTTGGCTAAAGTGTAAATTCCTAAACATAGAATGGTGAAGATTGGACCAAAACAGTTGATTGCATTTTTATAAGATATGCAAGAAATGAGTCCGGAACCTTTTTATTGTCTTCTTGAACAAATATAATGTTAATAAATATAAAAAATATATTTTATATATAACGTCAAAATTAAAAATGCTATACATTAAGGATAACTTTTATCGTTAGAGCATAACGTAAAAAAATAATCACGATATACCCTTGATGATTTGACTGGAGGTATATATAGCGTTAGTAGCATTCTATACCCCTGAAACTGTTCTTTTGTTACTTTATCAGATTTGACTGTCCCTCTTTCTTTTTCTTTCGGCATTATTTGTTGGCCGTGGGACTTGAATTCAAAGAGACCTAAACCATAGAATAATAGAATCTCTTCCACCCTTTGCTTTATAAAAGTACCTAGTACTCTATGTTTAAACATCAAGAGTGACACTATTTAAATTAATTAAAGAAACACCGTAAGAGGTGAAATGATTTGTATTGATTGGGTTGGTTTTTCTAAGTGTTATGAAATGGAGAGCCAATTAAGTACATATTACAAATATAAAAAAACTCATTTTCTTCTCTCTCTTTTTCAAAAAATAGAACTCATGTTATTAGGCTTTTTCTTTTTTAACTCGCATCAGAACTATTTACATATAATAGTTGAAAACTATATAAAATGCATATAATTTTTATATATAACATACATAATATATATATATATATATATATATATATATATATATATATATATATATATATATATATATATATACAAAAAAAATATATTTTTTTTTGACTATAAAGAAAAAAAGTCATAAAAGAAAGATTTAAATTACATACATTGAAAAATATATATTTTTCGACTATTGTTTGGCTCGAAAGTTAATCGTTACTTTATAAGCTTAAAACAATCAAAAGATAAGAAAGGGGTAAATCGTAATCAAATATAATGAACCTAGGTATAAGGTCAACGTGATTATTGTATCAAGATATTAAAATGAAGAACTTTGAGACTAATTGCTTGACACAGTTGAGAGAAGAAAATAGAGAGAAAATGAGAGAGTTGTATTATTAGATAATAATACTTGGTCCTTTAGAACATGGAAGTCTCCCATTATATAGAGGTGAGACATCCATACTAAAACAATCATTTGTCGAGAAGTAGTTGACATCTTTTTAAAGGGGACGTCCAAACTCAAACGACATCGTTCATGTTCTTACGCCCGAACTGCACCCTCGCCGTAGGGGGCGTATGAGAAGGGTCGTGCCCTTATCACTTGTAAGTGTGGGGAGGGCCGCATTCGGCCCTATATGGTTAAGTCATATTTGACCCTATACAATTAGTCCCTCCGCTCGTTGGAGGTGTACGTGGTGTACGTCTTCAATGGGCGAAAATGTTGATCCAACGTGGCGTCGTTAATGCGTTGATACGTGGTCTACTTTTTGGACTGACGTCATTGCCGGCATGCGTCATGATTATACCTGCTCCCGAGATGGATCAGGGGGAGATTTGACGTTTTGGTTTCCCGCGCCCTTTTTTATGCATGTCTCTTCGATTTTCGTGTATTTGAGCCCTATGAATAGTGTCACACCTCTTTTTTCTTACCACTACTTACCCAAAGGTAATGTGCCACTAAATACTACTACACCCCTCGAAGGGATATAATAATAATAGGGAAGGAGTTCTTTCAATTAAAGGACATTCGGAACATAATTTATTTATTAATTTTCAGAGTCGCCACTTGAGAAAATAATGGTGTCCCAAGTCACTCATTTAATCCCGAAACGAGGAAATTATGATTCTGTTTAACAGTCCGCGAAATTAGAAATCCGAATAAGGAATTCTGTTAACCCGGGAGAAGGTGTTAGGCACTCCCGGATTCCGTGGTTCTAGCACGGTCTCTCAATTGTCGTATTTGTTTTTATCTGATTTCCTTATATGTTTCAATTTTTCAAATGCTATTAGTGTCCCACTTTGTTATTTTTAAAGACTTGCGACGTCACAAAAACGTATTTCGAGTTACGCCGTAACCAGTACGCCTGCGACTTTAGTGCATCTCAGCTTCGCTGGGATTTGAGATTTGGGTCACATAAATGTGCACTCGTATTAGGAATATAATTTCATTAATCGCGCCCATAAATGTGCCTAAACGGTCCTTCCGGGTCTAGAATTTACATTGAGATTTATTTGGGGGCCCCGTGTGTTTTCATTCTTTGTAACGAGGCTCTTCCCTTATTTTAAGGTCTAATCCTATTCACATACTATATTTTCTATTTTTTGTTTTTTCTTCCTAATACATATCTATTTTTGTGCTATTTTTAAACTATAATATTAGAGTTTAGGTCATTATTCATTCTTGGGCCTGGACTTTTGACTGCTTAACAGTCCATAATCAAAGACAATTGAGCATCTAGAGCCCAATGCATACTACTGTCCCTACTCGAGAACACAGGCATCACGTTAATCAGACCTGGGCCTATGTTCATGACTAGGCCCAGACTATATAAGCGAAAGAAAGAGCAAGCTAACAGTATTTGAACAAGTATTAATCAAATAGTAGAGATGTCAATAAAACCATATTATTTCAAATGATACCAAGTTATATTTTCGACCACTACTGATTTTAAATTTTAACAACTAATTAAACATTCTAAAACAGTAATTTGTATCAGTACTATTATTCTATATGTCAGGTTCAGATATTTAAGTAATTATCATGGTACTAATTTGCAGGATTGTTTTGTTACTTTATTTCAACTAAAGAAAAATAGTGTTCTGAATTATATGAACATGCTTGAACTACTAAAAAAACACAAAGTTTAAAAGAGGATTTGTAATTAACTCTTATTCACTAGACATAAACAATAATACAAACTGAACTATTTATACTTTTGGATTAAACTATTCCGATTCAGGGTTTAACTAACAAAAATAACTAAGTACCAATTTATACGCCTAGTTTCAGAATTATACTTCGGTATCTAAGTGTATTAACTTTGTATTAGCCTGTTTTAGTTTTAAAACTAAATGATGAACTATATCTAATTGTTGAATTACATTTAACTACGATATTAACTACTTCTACTCTAATTTAGATCGAATTCATACAGTTGTTAATTATTACAACCAATCCTAATGAATTACAAAGGATCTAAGAATTACAACTACAACTATAACAGAAGAAACATAAATAATTTCATCAAAATCAACTTTATAACTTCATTCCTTCATCGTAATTTCAATTACACCTTCAGGAAGCAGAAGTGTACCTGATCAAACGAAAATAAATTGATGAGTTCTAAGGAGATGAAAGACAAGAGAAGTCAGCAATGGCAGCAACAAAGTATCAACAGCAAACAGGAGCCGGAAATAACACAGCAACTCCCAAACTCAATAGATAACCAGTAATCAAGTCGAGAAATAACAGAAATCCAAGCTAGTTGAGATGAACACAACAGAAAAACCACCAGCAAAGATCCCAGGAACAATACTCGACTCCAAGTAGAAGAACAGTATAGCTTTTAAAATTTGTGAGCCTTCCAGCCAGTCGTGAACTTCTTAAGAATTTGTTCAGCCTCTAAGAATTTTTTCGAACCCAATTTTTTCCATCTCCTTTTTCAGGCTTGTAAAAGGCTATTTATAGAGTAATTTTGGGGGGAATTTCAAATTAATTATTTATATTTTCCTCCCCTACTCTTTTTAGTTAAATACATTAAAGTCTAGCAAAATTGTAACAGAATGCCCTTGAACCCTTGCTAGAAGGTTCTGGGTTGTTCTTTTGTGTTCTATTGGGCAGGTTTTACCTAGTTACCCCCACTCGCTAAGGTTTATTACACAATTACCTTTTAGATCTACCTAGTATACCCTTTATTATTCAAGTATTTTCTGAAAAACCAACCAATAAAGTCATTTCTGCCGCTATAGGCTCTATTTAATCTATAAGAATACCATTTGCCTTTCCCTTTATAACCCTTACATTTTATTATAATTACCGGACCTACATTAGGTCTGCCAAGGCTTGGGTAACTTGAATGTATTTAACAAGTAGCCCCCTAAGACCTGTCTTAAAACTTAACCAATCTCAGACTATAGACATTTTCAATACTAGCCATTTTTAGAAAGATAGCCACAATCAGAACTCATATTGCGTTTGCAAACATAGCCACAAAAATATTTGCACATATCACCTAAGTACACATAAGCATTCAGAAGTTCAGAAGAAACTAACATACAAATTAAATTGCAAATATAGCCAGATTCATGTTGTTTTGCACAAGTAACCCTAATCACGACTTAACTTCAAATTAATCAGAACTCAAAGGAAAAATTGATAATGGTTGAATCCCAACTAATTAAAACCCTAATCGAGATAGGATCTACTGAACAGTCACATGAAAATGGTTAATAGCATATGATTTACAAGTAGCTAATATCAGAACCTAAGAACACTTAGATGATTTCAGGCACATATGAAATAAAATTTGTGGCTAATATGAACAAATATGAATCAAGATATAGAATAGAGATAGATTCATGTTTTTAGACATGCATAGGAATTCTTTAAGTTCTAAACAGATAAGCACATAAAAGAATCAAGTTTCAGAACGAGTGAAAACATAAAAGCATCGAACAGGGCATGGTAGGGTACTTAGCTTTTTTAGGGCTTTTCCTTTTCTTTTCTTTTTCTTTTATTTCTTTCTTTCTTTCTTATTTATTTTTTTCTTTCTTTCTTATTTCTTCTTCCTTTCTTCGTTCTTTCATTTTTTTTTTCCAGTGTTCAGAGACTTTTGGTCTCCTGAGTATCAGATCTCCCAAACAGGCCCTTAGGGGTTTTATTTGAGTGTGTGAGGGGTGTTTGGGGGCTTGGGGTACGGTTTTTGAAGTGATACTGTTTTTGGGTTCCCGTTGGAGTAGGGTTCCGGTGAAGCTTTTTCTAATATTCGAAGAGTTGGGGTAAGATTCGAGACAAATGGTTATGGTGGGGTTGTAGATCGTCTAAAGACGGTCAGATGGTGTTAATATGGGAGTCTAGTTCATACTTTGGTGGTCGCCGGCTAGGGCTGCGGTGACCGGAATTTTGGGGGGAACTGGTTAGACTTTGGACGGAGTTAATGGGGTTAAGATTTGTTTAAAGGTGAGGAGGGGTGTTTGGAGGTTAGCCTAAGTCGGAGAAGAAGGCTGGGGAGTGACCACCAGTAGGGTTCCGGTGGTCTTCATGAGAGACGGGGGGATGAGGGAGAAGGGTCTCATGGCGGCTAGGGTTTGTGATATGGGAAGAGGGTGTACTGATGGGGGGGGGGGGGGTTGATATATATTAAAATGATATTATTGATCCACAGGCGTTGGATTGATTGAGATGAACGGCTAGGATCTTTTGGGCCTCAAAACGATGTCGTCTAGTTTAATGAGATGCTTCCTTTGGTCTGTTAGATTAAGGTGCTGAACGGTTGAGATTGATTGCTTAAGACTACGTTGTTTGGTTAAATGGTTCATCAGCCTCGTCCGTTTGATTAGGTGTACTGGAAGAAGTACACGAAGGGCACTGAAGTGCCCACACTAGAAATCTCACCCTCGTCAGTTGGCTTATCTGTGCCGGATACTACTGACCCACCATGAAAAAAGAAGTCGCGGACTACATCAGGAAATGGGAACAGTGTTAGAAGTATGCCCCTATGATACGTCAAGTAAGGGAACTCCTTAATTCCGTCACTTCACCGTGGCCATTCATAAAGTAGGGGATAGATATAGCCAGACCCCTCTTAGCCGGACGAGATAAAGTATGTTTTCTTTTGGTTTTAACTGATTATTTTTCTAAATGGGTGAAAACAGGTGCATACACACGGTAGAGGTCATCGCATTCATATGAAAAAACATAATATGCCTTTCGGTATCCCCAAAGAAATCAACTGCGACAACAAACCTCAGTTTGTCGGAAAGAAAATGACCGAGTTTTCGAGAAATGGCACATCAAACAAATACTCTCCATACCGTATCATCTCGCCGGTAATGGTCAAGCCGAATCTTCCAATAAAGTAATACTAAATACATTGAAAAATAAACTTGAGGATGCCAAGGGGCTATGGCTTGAACTACTACCGGAAATATTATGGGCATACCACACCACACCAAAAACCAGTACGTGTGAGACACCATATTCACTAGTCTACGGGAATGATGCAGTTATACCTGTCGAGGTCGGAAAGCCTTGTTTGAGATACTTCAACGAGAGCGAACCAAGCAACGACGAAAGCAGGCTACAAGATCTGGATGAATTCTAAGAACAAAGAGACATGGCCCACATAAGAATGGTACCCCAGAAGCAACAAGTGGAAAGGTACTACAACAAGAAGGCGAAAGTGCGACCGCTCAAAGTCGGAGATTACGTCCTCAAGGCCAAAAAACAAGCATTGAAAGACCCTAATGAGGGAAACTGGAATGGACCATACAAAATCGTAGCTGCAACAAACAAAGGAGCATTTTAGTTAGAAATAATGGAGGGAAAACTACTCCAAAATAACTAGAATGTCGTCCATCTCAAATACTTCCACTTCTAAAAGAAGATACTACCTAAGTCGTACTCTTTTTCACTTATCCTGGTTTTATCCCAATTGGGTTTTTCCGGTGAGGTTTTTAATGAGGTAGCAGGGGAGACTTCTCCAGGATCGAAATATTGTTCATTACCCCGCCCGTCAATATGATCTCCGGTGGCGAAGTAATGAAGGTACTGGATATAGATAATCAAATCTCTATTGAATGTACAAAGTCGACATGTGATTCTTACAAAAATATAATCAAATCATTGCATGGATAAAGTCGACATGTGTCTTCCTGGGGGAATACGATCATACCACCACGAGAAATATCCAAGTCCATCGACAAAATATGATTTGACCTCGTTCGAACTACGACATGATACTAGTTCGATGACAATTCGAAGCAATATCCCAATGGCCAAGTCTATCAACAAAACATGAGTTCGACCTCATTCAACCTACGACGAGATACTACTTCGACGGCAGTTCAAAGCAACATCCTAATGGCCAAGTCCATCGACAAAACATGAGTTCAACCTCGTTCTAACTACGAGGGGATACTACTTCGATAATAGTTCGAAGCAACATCCCAATGGCCAAGGCCATCGACTAAATATGAGTTCTACCTTTTTCAAACTATGACAACATACTACTTTGCCAATATTTCGAAACGGCATCCCAATGGCCAAGGCCATTGACAAGAAATAAGAGTTAAACCTCGCTTGAACTACGATGGGATCCTACTCCGACGAAAGTACGAAGCAAAATCCTAATGGTCAAGGACATAAAAAAGGGGGAATCAATCATACCCAAATGTTAAATCGACTCAACGGCTCGACAGGTATCCCAGATACAATAGAAATTACAAAGAGCACCAACCCATCGACAAAATAAGGTCTACCTTGCATTAAAATATTATTTAAAATAATCCCTACAAAACGGGCTCAAGCATGCCTCCTCTTACAAAAGCCCCAAATAAAAAGATTACACATCATCTCTGGTAGGGTAAGCATTTTCGTACCATGAGTTCGAAGCAGAACGATTTGCCTCATCTGAGTTGATATCATCTCTATCAGGAGTATGAGGGTCGTACCCACATGGCTCACGAGCTGCACAAGTTTCAGTATGCACGGTTTGAAGCTTCGACTCGGTTGCCTTCCCCTCAGCCTGGAAAGCCTTATACACGTCAAGCTGGGACTCAACAAGAACCCACAACTCATATATGCAATGACGTACGAACGAATCAGCTGAAGCATGGGACGTGGAAGGTTGAGAACGTCGAGTTGCATCCTCCGCTCTTAGCGAGGCCACTTGCCCATTCAATACAGATAGCTCCGCCTCTAACTCTTTAACACGCCCTTTAAGCCCCGCAACCTTAAGATTGGAGGCCTCCCTCCCCAATTAGCTCCGACCTATGAATACGGAGGGCATCCTCCAAAGACACCATTTCAGAAATAGTTGTCGCTATCTTTCTAGCACCAACATCCAGCTCGCCCTTAAGACCCTCAATCTCCACCGCCTTCGCACTCAATTCAACGGTCAAATCGTCCACCCTCGCTTGCAAATCGGCATTCTCGGCCATCACTCCCCTGCTCAACTCAAGCTCATCCTCTTTCACCTTAAGGGAGGCCTCAAGTTCACTATTGCGGGCGACAGACTTATGGGCTCCTCATCCTTCCTTCAGCTTTTGGACCTTGGTCTCCAGTTGGTTCTCCCTCTGTTTGAGCCCTTTGCTAAACATCTGAAATTTAGGGTCCTGAGTATAAATATCGACCATCGCACGATGCTTAGCACGATACCATTTATACTTGGACGACGTCTTCCCATATACGGTCGTCCTCCTCCTTTCCTAACGCTCGCACTCGGTCTCCATGATGAGGTTCTTGTACAAAAAGAAAAAAAGAAGTGAAAAACAAAATACAGGTCAACAATTGTCGCACAAGCCCATCGATGAAAGTAAAAAAGAAAAACCTACCCACAAAGCCATACCGACAACGTTCTGGGACAACTCTACGTCACTCATTGTAACCTCAATTTCAGGGGCAGCTCATAGAGGAGCTAAGATGGACGCCACTTTCTCACAGTTCGACAATAAGTTATAGTCCCCTGGGATGACTATGTGACGATCAGACCCTTCGCCTAGACCTCCACGTGAGTAAGGCGACCTAAAAACTCGTTGACTTCCTCTGGGTTGACATCTGAACCTAAGCCTTCGCTCTCAATGTGACGGCCTCCAACGTTGGACGATGCACCGTCTTTGGCAGAGCGTACAGAACCGACTCGTAGGTAAACCCCCTCTATTTGATAAAATCTCCCCAGTAATATGGCATCGACCATGAATGTGGGCACAAGTGCCGTCTGCAATGCCCTACTTCAATCAGTGTTAATAGTCACACCCTTGCCGAGCTCTATTCTCCTCATTTTTCTTGATAACGGCTCGTCCCTATTGGAGGATTCATCCAAAAGGTGGAGAGTCGGCATTGAAGAAGCCTCATCCCCCTTGACCACGACCCCAGAGGAGCCTTCTAATTGAATAGGTTGAGTACGACGCTCCTGAACAGATTCACTCAAAACAAATTGCGTGTCCACGGCGTCAATGGCCTGTCACAATGCGGGAATTGACACCATTTGCCTGGAAGCTCCTCGACCTGTCATCACGAAGAAGTTGAATTAATGTATGACAATATATAACCAACGAAGTGGTGATGTGAAAACACTCACTAATTGGAACTTTAGGGCTGTAACATTTCACGAAGGAAGGCCAATCTTAGGTTTCCACTGTATGGGGTAAAAGACAAGCTACCAAATCCCTTGTGCCCCCAATAAAGCGGGGCAGACGTCCCATAGCTGCAAACGAGAAGCAAACTAACTTTATAATGAATACATGCGAAGTAAGAATAAAATGGGTGGCGACACTTACGAGTTTCATTCCATCGCTCCGGGAACCTGCGGAGTCAGAAACGATATGTTTGGCTTTGACAAAGAAGTACTTGTGCCAAAATTTGTGACTTGCTCGATCGTCTGTACCGACCACCAACCCTTTCGTGCCACGGTGCCTCAAATTCACCATGGCACCTTTGTGGAAGCTAGGTGAGAATAGGTGCAAAGAGTGGTGGATAGAAATACTACATTCCGCTAGCTCCACATACTTGGTCAATAGTAGAAGCACTTTAAGAGTATACGGCGAAAGTTGTGCTGGGCAAACTTGGTAGAACCTACAGAACTATTCTGCTAAGAGGAAGAGAGGAAAAGTGTAGCCAATCATGATATGGTACTCGTAGAAAGTGAAATACCCAAGCCTGTGGATATCTACAAAATCCCCCCTTCCACCGAAATCATGTCAACGTGCGCGGGAATGCTATATTTTATACGAAGAGCGTCAAAGTAAACTTGCTCCGTCTCAGAAAGTACGGGGGCGAGAGTTAGAGGGGGATCGTTAAGAAAGTCACTTCGAGACATGGGGTGACTCAGTAATAACTCCTCCATTGTAGGAAGATTGTCACCATCTTCTACCATCATATCTTCACCGCCAGAAGGGGGCGTCGTGGACAATGGGATGGCCTCAGGAATCCCTTCTCGAGAACGATGTGACCTTAGTATAATTTCGTTCAAAGAGGTATCAATGCAAAAGGAAGGATGAGGAAAAAGCTGCGAATGAAGAATGTGAGAAGAAGAAGCAGAAGTGTACCAGGGCAAGCTCGGAGGAATAAGGGGAGCTTATGAGGAGTGAAATGACCAAGAACTTTTGATAAAACAAACCCCCACCTATTATAAAGTTAGGTGGCACCAGAATCAAAGCTGAGGATCACGGAGTAGCGCTGATTCGAAGCATCAAGCCATCAACTCTTGCCTCAAAAACATGCGTAATGATGATGCATGTGAAGATGACATCATTTCCAGATAAAATATATTACTCGGTGTCTTGTTAAACAAGCACCCAATTGTGACCCCGATGAGAAGGGATCAACTGGATCCAAATTTGATCAATGGCGAACGATTCTAAGGCAAACAAAAGACTGTAGAGCCCTAATAATAATGTAGGCCTATTAAGGGACATTAAGAATATTCCTTGTACTTCATCTTTTACCATCCTTTTTAAATACTCTCCGGTCCAAAATAAGTGATTTTTTGAATATTTTCACGCATATTAAGGAATCTACCTTTTAGCATTAATGAGCAATAGAATTAACCATATTAACCTTTACTATCTCACGTAAACACTTCTAACACATATTACAATACCATTAACTCCAAAGACAACGTATGAAAAAAATAATTAGTTCATTCTTAAAATCCGAAAAAATCACTTATTTTGGACCACAAAAAAAATGCCAAAAAATTACTTATTTTAAACGGAAGTATAAATATAGAGGAGAATAACCTTGTAAAAGGAAATCCTCATTATTGGATATAATACTATTTACGAATAAGAACATTTCTTAAAGAATTTCATTTAATTAGAATGGTAAGTAAGTCTTCAATAGAATAATTTTATTAATTTATTCTAAAAAAAATTTAATAATCTTTTAAGTCAAAGACCAATAACCATATTAGCATGGAATTGATTTTTCAAGTCCATTTTGAGTCACTGAACTTTGTACAAAGCCGCGAAGAACCAATTGCGAGAAGTATATAACCACAGGAATCGGGTTTAAATAAAATTTAAATTAAATCAGATACATATTCTATTAAATTTCAAATGCTTTAGCTTATGTTAGAGCGTCAATTATCAAACAGAGAGATTAGCTAGGGCATGATTCATTATATTACAAATATTTTATTGACCTCCGACCCAGGGATGTCGCTCGCAGGAAATAAAAGAGTTAGGCACAGGCAACATTCATGGTATGGTCAAAAAAAGAAAGATCCATTTTTATTTAAAGCAAATATGTACAATATTCCTAAAAGGAATAATATTTTTTTTCCCAAGTGTTTTATTGGAACTCTCTCTTCAAAAAGTCGGGGAAAACATCACCACCATCTGTGACTCTCCATAAGAAAATCTACTTGAATCCAGAAATGCATAAATGGCTCACTGCAATTTTGGATTCGGATTCACTCCCACAGATCTCAACGTCTCAGGGCGAGGCTCCCTACAACAATAACACCAACAAAATCAGGAAGCAACAATTTCACATTATATAGCAGAAGTATTTGCTAAGCATATTGAAGTACCTAGCTAGTACATCCCCGCGCATAGGATCAGGCATGACAGATTGATTATCAAAATCCTGAACATGAGCCACTTTTCTGAAAAATGATTTTTTAATAAAACTGTCCGAATCACTCAACACATTGTCCGGTTCAGCTACCTCTGGTACAGTTTCCCTTCTTGATTTCTTAACAGATACATTGGGCGAGCGCTTCAGCTGATGCGTGGCTGTGTGTACCCCAAAACCCACGGACATTGCTATTAGTCCCAACGCCACATATACGGGAAAGAACTCTCCTTTCAGTCCCCTGTTTCACGTTTAATTAACATCAAGTTATCATATATTGGACTTTAGCTTCAATATTTTTGCAACACGAATTTACCTTGGCTTAGTGTCTGGATGCTCAGCAGTAGTGGCATATGCCCTCAATTTGGTAAAACTAGATTTTGGAAATGTAGGATTTCCTGCAAGACGAGTAGTCATAGATTTAAACAAGCTCTGCAAGGTTGAATAAAAGATCGATTAGAGATCATGTCTATGTAACACACATGACACAACTATGAACTATATAATTTAACTATGAGAAATTAAGTAACTGGACTTACCGAAGACCTGAATGCCATGATATGCAAGATACTGAACACAAATGAAAAGCTATAGAAAGAGCAGTGGGTGAGGGTTATACTGTTAAAGAGTGTGGTTCAACTAAGTGATGCTCTGTGTGCAGGAAGTGATGAGTCTATATAGTTATTACGGAGACATCGATAAGGGAGACAAATGGATAAGCATGCAGATTAAGGACACTCGTCGACAGATAACAAGTACACTTTGCGCTAGCGGTGACTCAGGGAAATTTGGTATTTTCCATTCTTTTTTGGCTGACAAGCCACTCTACTTCATATTATATACTTTAATTTATATTGTTCCAAGTGTTTTAACCGACTTTGAAGAGGGAATTGTTTTATTTTTTGTGACAGTGGTGTTAAACTGTTAATTACATAGTGTAATGAGATAACTTTTCCAAATATTTCTCTTCTTTATTAGGTGGGAATGGCCGAGCCAACACGGGCCCAACAATACATATCAACAATTCTATGATAAAATTTCAGAAATACAAACCGGCTGACGAAAAAATAATTACTCCAACATATGCTTGGTTTAAGAGTGGATAAACGTGAAAATGAAAGTTCATGACTTATAGGAAGCTTTTACATTTAAACCTAAACCTTAACAAAGAGCACATGTTCTCACGAGTTTTGGGATAATGACTTTTGCCAATTAACCTAGCAATTCGACCAAGCGCGGTGTAACTTTGCATTTGCTATCCTTCTACGTCAATATTTTTCCCATGTCTTGTGAGAAACGAAGTCATCTGCAAGCAAAAAATAAATTACAGGGTAAATTAAAATTTTATTGCTCAACTTACAAATTTTGGTTCCAGGAAAATTTTCAACAATAGCAAAGACAGTAAGTAAAGTTTGTTCTAGGTCAAGTCAACAACCCAAGGTCTCTTCTATATTTAGGCTATAATGCTTGAGAACGGAATACAATCACATTTAAAAATAATAAAAGCAACAATAGAGTCTATCAGAAAGGGCTCCATAACTTCTTATCGAAAAAACTGCACAAGAGAAAGTAGCTATCTATGATCAACATGATTAAGAGAATCTAAGATCAAGGTAATTAAGTCTCTTTTTAGATTGCTTCACACTATTGCAAGTTGATTAATTTGATCATTATATTTTCTGGAGGATGCCTTGAAACACTGAATTTTAGAAGTATGGCATGCAGAAAAAGAGCAAAGATGAAAGCACTAATACTTAGATGGGGGAATTAGTAAGGAAGAAACATAAAAAAAAAAAATATCACCCCTTGCAATAGAACACTTTTAATATAGAAGAAAGTTGTGTAGTGTATAAAGAAACAAAAGACGTTCAGACTTGTATCCATTATAAAGGAAGCACCATAAAATAGCTATTTAGATTTTCAACATTCTTGTATTGATATATCTATTTTCGAATTTTTCTTACTACTAGTTTTATGATACGCGCGTTGTGCGCGTACACTACCTCAATAAAAAAAATTATATTAACATATTATATTTATTTTATAAAATAAAAGTATATATTCTTAAAAATAATAAATGTTGATCTTGTGTACCTAATTCAATAAAAGAAAAAATTAGTGCATAAACATTTTCAATCAACTGTTAATATATTTAATTATAAACTTACTTTATTTTTATAATTCATTACTCTAAAATCAAAAATTATTATTCTGCCTTCCCAGTTTCAATGTTCACAAATAAACTTTAAAAGATTTATGATTTTAATTTTAAAATTCTAATTTAAGAGCTTTACCAAAAAATGAATTAGGTTGATGAAATATAAATAGTTCCTGCTTATTTTATCTTCTTCTTTTTTCTCTTTGAACCTACCATAATTTTGACTTCACTTTAATGGGGATATTAAATATTAAATTTTTGATTCTTTTTCCTTTTCTCTTTGAAAAGGAGTTTCCCGCTTGTTCTTTTCTTTTTCTTTTTTATTTTTATATGTGCAAATTTGAGTTTTGTAAAAATAAATTTTGTTTGTATTTAAATTTTGTAAAAGGTAAATAACATTTTGTTAAGGAGCTTCGTGATTTAATATAGTTATAAATATATAAAATATTAATATAAAGATAAATATTGATATACATAGATATATAAATAAGAAAATAGTTGAAAATAAACTAAACATTATTATACATGCTTTCCAACTGTAATGCAAAAAGACGTATTCAATTTTTGTACTACAACAACTACCCAGTATAGTCCACAGGGTGTACTAACATCTCAAATAGTTGATTTTTAAATGATTTAGTTAATTATAAAATTGTAATTGGTTCTAAATCCTAAATTTTAGGTATAATTTAAATAAGGAAAGATTTAATAATAAAATTTAATAAATTTTTAAGTCCTAAATATTTAAATAATTATTTTGTCTAGTATAAAATTTATTATTAAAGGGTAAAAAAGATGAACGACATTTCGCTAAGGATTTTCGTGCTTTTAATATAGTATAGATAACGTACTTTAATATTTTTAAGATTATCTACAAAGAACCTAGCAATCGATGTGTACGAAGTTGAGCTAATATGAAATATTTAGGTCCATCAAAGCAAAAATAATGAGCACCCTTAATTTTGTACGAAGGGAACATGCAATTCAATTATTTTATAATGTAGTTTGCTTAATAATACTTAACATTGAAAAAAAAAAAAAAAAAAAAAAAGGTTACCAACAACTTATGATGATGACTTTGTGATCCCACTAGATAGCTTTAGCTTCAAAATGATCTCCTTGCCAACTGAAAATTGGTCTTCCATTATTCTCTTCACTTTTTATATATTTTCATAGTTCCTTGCCAAATGTCCCCTTTTTACTTTAAACCAAAATAAAGAATAATTCTTATGCATCGTATCGTAACAGCTAAATAAAATATAAAAAAGAATTACTCTTTTGTCTATAGGACAATGGCCTATGCATCACTTGAAGTTCAAAATAATTACTCTTCTGTTTATAGGATAATGGCACATGCATCATTTGAAGTTGATCAACAAATCTGTGATACATTTATATATAACTCATATTTCTCATATGAGAGTCTTCAAGGTATATAGTCCAATAGTAAAACCACAAAACAATTTATTTAAGTACATATCTACACTAAACAAAAGTTATCATCATGAGAATAACAGTAAATAGGGCTATTGCATACCTAAAAGTAGCAGTATTCAAATCGGATCGGAAAATCGTCCCAAACCGAAAAATCAAATCAAACCGATTAAAAAATTTGATTAGGTTTGGTTTGACTTGGTTTGGTATTGAGTAAAAAAACCCGAACCAAACCGACATATAAATATATAAATTTTATTTATATTTTTAAGACTTTGTAGTGATTTTTTATAGAAAATATAAAAATATTTGGGATCTTCTCTTGTACTAACCTTGGAAGCATAAATTAACGAAAAATTACTGTTAGACGACTAAGAAAATAACTATCATGTGTTACTAAAAAGATTCTCCTATTACAATATTTTAATAGATCATATGTTTGTCAAATTTTTTCATGTTTACTAAACATATATTCGCTTATTAAAGCTTTATCAATAATTTTAATAACATACGATTGAAATAATATTGTCACGACCCCAAATCCGGTCGTGATGGCGCCCAGCACATTGCTAAGCCAACCTGACCAATCAATATCAACAACGGAGCTAGAAGCTCTCTTTAACCCATTTAAGCATTTCAAAATACGAAACAATAGTAGTACTTATACCAACATCGGGGAGACCAAGTCCCAAAATATACTAACTCCCATAGACCGAAGGGTCAAGAGTCATGAGCCTCTACCGAACATGAGTGTATAAAGGTTTACAAGATACCAAGTGCGGAAAGAAATGTCAATACAAAATCAAAGACAGTAGGAAGGAATATCGGGTCCTGCGGACTCTGCAGCTACCTCGTATATCCCACAGATGTCGCCTCGCACAGCTACTGGATCACTGCTGAGAGGTACCTGGATCTGCACACAAGGTGCAGGGAGTAAAACGAGTACTGCCAGACTCAGTGGTAATAAACAAGGGTAAGACAGCGCAGATAAGAAATCCGCAATAAGGCACTATGTAAAACTATAATCAGCTACCCTGTCATAGAATCAATATTCACTGTACATGTACCAACAAATACCAATAAATAGCATAACAGCTAGCAGATGTAGCTAAATGCAATGCAATGCATGATATGACCGCTACGGCGCGTAGCCCGACTCCAATTTTGGGTACCCGTGCTCACTGTGGGGGTTCAGACTCCGGAGGGGCTCCTACAGCCCAAGCACATCTCATAGAGATTTCTGACGGCGTGCAGTCCGATCCAACATATATCTCGCTGCGGCGTGCAGCCCGATCCACTACTAGTCAGCTAATATGCAGATACAACCTCGCAGGCTCAAAAGTAGTTTTTGAAAACTCTTTTATCATTTTTCAGTTGGAAAACAGTAATATCAAGTTCCAGAGATTGGAATTAGCATAATAACAGAAATAGCTGCGGACTAGTAGTAAACTAGCATGTCTATATGATAAGACAATGATAACGATCCTCGCGGGATCCAATAACTGGCTCACGACCCACAATATACTCAACCGTCCAAGAAGGAGGTTCAACGGCTCGAGAATAGCCAATAATACAGTATCAACAGGTCGGACTAATATATAGTCTCCAGTTCATGATCGACCCCGCACTCTCAAGAGTGTGCGTGTCTCGCCGCTATAAAGCATCACAAAGTGGTATACCGGGGTTTCGAACCCGCTGGTCATCACCCACATCTATTACTCACCTCAATACAGCGCGACGACTATTCCGCAATGCCCTTGCCACGAGAATCAAGCTCCGCACGCGTAGAATCTGATCAAATACAGTAGAAACACAACAAATTAGGCCAATGGGACGACACCCAATCAATACAACTCAATTTACATCAAAATTCCCAAAGTTGTCAAAACCCGACTTTCAGTACGCTTGCCGAAAAATTACGAAAGTCATGTATTCGGAACCCTCATCTCGATACGAGTCTAAGCATATAAAATTTACTAAAATCGGGCTCCATTTGCCCACTCAAATCGGTGTTTTTCTTCAATTTAGGCCTAGGGCTCAAACCCACCTTTAATCTTCCATTTACGGAAATTTAACCAAGGATTTCATGTTAAAATGATGTAATTAAGCCACAAAACTTACCTCCAACGAAACCCCGATGATTTCCCAGCAATCTCCCGTCAATTTCTTCTCTAGAACTCAAAAATGGCGTTTTGGGTTTATGAACCCGTAGCCCCTCTGTTCTGTAATTAAATTCTCTGCCAGACCAATTTTCTCTACGCGGTCGCGACTCCACTCACGCGATCGCGATGTTCAAACATTTCGCCCTCACGCGATCGCGACTCTCCTCACGCGATCGCAATGTACAAACATCCGGCTTCACGCGATCGCGTCCCTCTTCCTGCGATCGCGTAGCACATTTTTCCCTGGACTTCATTTCTCTTCTACGCGATCGCGTAGACGCTTATGCGATCGCGATGACCACCCGGTTAACTCTACGCGATCGCGTCCGTGCCCCTGTGATCGCATTGCTTCTGTTCTTGACCTTACGCGATCGCGTCCCTATCTCTGCGATCGCGAAGGGTAAAATTCTGCTGCACTAATTGCAGCAGAAACAGCAGTGCATTTGGCACGAAATGGTCCGTTTGGACCCCTGAATTCATCCCGAGGCCCCCGGGACCCCAACGAAAACCACCAACATACCCCAAAACACGATACGAACTTGTTCCAATCAAAAAAACACCATCCTAAACATCAAAATCACCAATTACACACGGATTCAAGCCTAAATTTCTTAAAACTTTCCGAATTACACATTCTATCAAAAACCCGACCAAACGACGTCCGAATGACCTGAAATTTTGCAGGCACATCCAAAATCACCTAACGGGGCTACTGCAACTGTCGAATTCCATTCCGACTCCCGGATAAAAATCTCACCTACCGTTCGGATTTCGCCAAAATTCAACCTTAGCCAATTCAAGCCTATTTCTACACCGGGCCTCCAAATTCAATTCCGATCGCTCCCCTAAGTCACAAATCACCTTCCGGAACTAACCGAATCATCAGAATCCGATTCCGAGCCCTCTAACTAAATAGTCAACTCCGGGTTGACTTTCCTTATTCAAGTTTCCTTCACAAAGGCTATATGCCTCATTTCCAATCCCAATCACTCCTAACTCACCCGATAGACTCTAACACTGATATAAAATCATAAAACATGTATTTACAACATAACGGGGTGGTAATTCTCGTGACGACGGGCCGGGTCGTCACATTCTCCCCTCTTAAGCAAACGCTCGTCCTCGAGCGGGTCAAGAAACATACCTGAAGTCTCAAACAAGTGAGGATATCTGCTCCGCATCTCCCGCTCGACCTCCCAAGTGGCCTCCTCCACGGGTCGACCTCTCCACTGAACCTTAACTGATGCAATCTCCTTAGACCTCAATTTTCTCACCTGACGTCCTAAAATGGCAATAGGCTCCACATCATAGGATAGATCACCATCAAGCTGAATGGTGCTGAAATCTAATACATGAGACGGATCTCCAATGTACTTCCGGAGCATAGACACATGGAATACTGGATGAACGCTGGATAAGCTGGGCGGCAAGGCCAACTCATATGCTACCTCTCCAACTCTCCTAAGTATCTCAAAAGGACCAATGTACCTGGGACTCAACTTTCCTTTTTTCCCAAACCTCATGACACCCTTCATAGGCGAGATCTTCAACAATACTCGTCACCAACCATGAAAGACAACTCTCGAACTCTACGGTCCGCATAACTCTTCCGACGAGACTGTGTTGTACGAAGCCTCTCCTGGATCAACTTTGCTCTATCCAGAGCATCCTGGACTAGCTCAGTCCCTATCAATCTAACCTCACCAGGCTCAAACCATCCCACGGGGATCTACACCGCCTGCCATACAATGCCTCATACGGGGCCATCTGAATACTCGACTGATAACTGTTGTTGTAGGCAAACTCAGCAAGTGGTAGGAACTCGTCCCACGAACCACCAAAGTCAATCACACATGCTCGCAACATATCCTCCAGAATCTGAATAGTACGCTCAGACTGCCCATCTGTCTGGGGGTGAAATGCTGTACTCAACTCAACCCGTGTACCCATCTCTCGCTGAAATGCTCTCCAAAACTGAGAAGTGAACTGAGTACCCCTGTCGGATATGATAGACACTGGAACTCCATGCAACCAAACAATCTCTCGAATAAAGATCGCCGCCAACCGCTCCGATGAGTAGGTAGTACTAACTGGAATGAAGTGAGCTGACTTGGTCAGTCTATCCACAATCACCCATACGGAATCAAACTTCCTCGCTGTCCGAGGGAGTCCAGTAACAAAGTCCATAGTGATCCTCTCCCATTTCCACTCAGGAATAGCAATGCGCTGAAATACACCACCGGGCCTCTGATGCTCGTACTTAACCTGCTGACAGTTGAGGCACCGTGCTACATGTCCGACAATGTCCATTTTCATCTTTCTCCACCAATAGTGTTGTTTCAAATCTTGATACATCTTAGCGGCTCCAGGATGGATAGAATACCGCGAGCTATGGGCCTCTTCCAGAATCAACTCATGGAGGCCATCAACATTGGGCACACATATCCGGCCCTGCATCCTTAATACGCCGTCACTATCAATGGTGACATCTCTAGCGTCATCATGCTGAACTCCGTCCCTAAGGACAGCCAAATGTGGATCATCATACCGGCGCTCACGAATACGATCATATAGAGATGACCGAGATACAACACAAGCCAATACCCTGCTGGGCTCCGAAATATCTAACCTCACTAGCCGATTGGCTAGCACCTGAACATCATAAGCAAATGGCCTCTCCTCAGCTGGAATATATGCCAAGCTCCCCATACCGACCGCCTTCCGGCTCAAAGCATCGGCCACCACATTGGCCTTCCCCGGATGATATAATATAGTGATGTCATAATCCTTAAGCAACTCAAACCACCTCCGCTGTCTCAAATTAAGGTCTTTCTGTTTGAACAAGTGCTGGAGACTACGATGGTCGGTATACACCTCACATGACACACCGTATAAATAGTGCCTCCAAATCTTCAAGGCATGAACAATGGCGGCTAGCTCCAAATCATGAACAGGATAGTTCTTCTCATGCGGCTTCAACTGCCGAGAAGCATAAGCAATTACCTTTCCTTCCCGCATCAACACACAACCTATCCCCACTCTCGAGGCATCACAATAAACGGTATATGAACCTGAAGCTGATGGCAATACTAACACTGGAGCTGTGGTCAAAGCTGTCTTGAGCTTCTGAAAGCTCTCCTCGCACTCATCCGACCACACGAATGGTGCACCCTTCCGGGTCAATTTAGTCAATGAAGAAGCAATGGATGAAAATCCCTGAACAAACCGGCGATAATACCCCGCCAAGCCAAGAAAACTCCCGATCTCTGTAGCTGAGGACGGTCTAGGCCAACTCTGCACCGCCTCTATCTTTTTCTGATCAACCTGAATACCATCACGAGACACCACATGTCCCATAAATGCCACGGACTCGAGCCAAAACTCGCACTTGGAGAATTTAGCATATAGCTTCTCCTCCCTCAATCTCTGCAACACAATACTCAAATGCTGAGCATGCTCCTCCCGACTACGGGAGTAGACTAGAATGTCATCAATGAACACAATCACAAATGAATCCAAATAAGGCCCGAACACACTGTTCATCAGATGCATAAATGCTGCTGGGGCGTTGGTCAACCCAAACGACATCACAAGAAACTCATAATGACCATATCGGGTCCTGAATGCAGTCTTCATAATATCTGAGTCTCTGATCTTCAACTGATGATAGCTCGAACGAAGATCGATCTTAGAAAACACCCTCGCACCCTGTAACTGATCAAACAAATCATCTATGCGCGGTAGAGGGTACTTGTTCTTCACCGTCACTTTGTTCAATTGCCTATAATCAATACACATTCGCATGGAACCATCTTTCTTTTTAACAAATAACACCGGCGCACCCCACGGAGACATACTAGGGCGGATGAAACCCTTATCCAGAAGCTCCTGAAGTTTCTCTTTCAGTTCTTTCAACTCAGCTGGTGCCATCCGATAAGGAGGAATGGATATAGGCTGAGTGCCCGGCACCAAGTCAATGCCAAAATCAATATCCCTGTCTGGCGGCATGCCCGGCAGGTCTGAGGGGAATACATCTGGGAAGTCCCTCACAACAGGTACAGAATCAATGCTAGGAGACTCGGCTCCCACATCTCTCACAAAAGCTAAGTACGATAAACACCCTTTTTCAACCATCTTCTGAGCTTTTAAGAACGAAATAACACGGCTAGGGACGAAATCGGTCGAACCCTGCCACTCAATCTGAGAAATACCAGGAATGGCCAACGTAACCGTCTTAGCATGACAGTCCAATATAGCATGATACGGAGACAACCAGTCCATACCCAATATAACATCAAAGTCCACCATCCCCAACAATAACAAATCCGCCTGGGTCTCCAGACCCCCAATAGATATAACACAGGATCTATAGACATGATCCACAACAATCGTATCACCCACGGGGTGGATACATGAACAGGTAAATCAAGACTACCACGAGTCGCACCCAAGTGATGTGCAAAATAAGAGGACACGTAAGAATATGTGGACCCTGGATCAAATAGAACAGAGGCATCTCTGTGACAGACAGAAATGATACCTGTAATCACTGCATCGGAGGCAACTGCATCACGCCTGTCAGGAAGTGCATAGAACCGTGCCTGGCCTCCACCGGATCTCTCCTCGCCTCTGGGGCGACCACGAGAAGACTGACCTCCACCTCTACTAGACTGAGATGGTGTTGAAGAGGAGGCCTGATCCCTCTGCTGAGTCCTGCCCCTACGTAGTCGAGGGCACTGTCTCCTCATGTGGCCAAACTCACCACACTCATAACATGCACCTAGTGCTGGAGAAGTAGGTGTTGCACTCTGGGCTGGGAGGGCACCAAGCGATGACTGACCCTGCTGAAACCCCTGTCGACCATGACCATAAGAACCTCCGCTCTGCTCTGGGCGGCCTGAATGAGAAGGTCTAGATGAGCGACCTCTGCTCTGCTGGGAATGCCCTCTAGATGGAGCACCACTGAAACTGCCAGAACCGCGAGGCCTCTTGGCCTCCCGCTCCTCTCTCTCTCGGCGACGATCCACCTCAATGGAGCGTGCCATATCAGCTACCTGCTCAAACGATGATGACAGAACTCGCTCGCTGGTCATAAGAATACGGATAGAGTAGTTGAGGCCATCAATGAACCTCCTGATCCTCTCCCTATCAGTGGGGATCATCCATGTGGCATGCCTAGCCAACCGAGTGAATCTAAGCTCATACTGGGTCACAGACATGTCGCCCTGAATCAACCACTCGAACTGGCGACGTAGCTCCTCGCGACGAGACTGAGGTACATATTTCTCTAGAAAGAGAGTAGAGAACTGCTGCCATGTGAGAGGTGTTGCTCTTGCAAGCCTACGCCTCTCAAACTCCTCCCACCAATCAAATGCGGGACCGGTGAACTGAAATGTAGTAAATGAAACTCCGCTGGACTCAAGAATACCAGCCGTACGCAGCATCTTCTGACACTTATCCAAGAAACCCTAGGCATCCTCGCCCTCAACGCCACTGAAATGGGGTGGCTGAAGTCTACCAAATCTCTCAAGACGACGCTGCTCGTCATCGGGCATAACCTGAACCATATGCTCTGGAGCTGGAGCTGGTGCAGCTGGAGGAATAACCGGTGCAACCACCTGAGCGGGGACCACCTCTGGCGTCCGAAGTCCCTGAACAACCGGGTCAGGTGTGCGAGCTGCAGGGGTCTGCTGACCACCCCCTGTCTGAGATGTCACTGCAGCAGCGGTAGCTGAGACTACCTGAGCCAAACCGGAACACACTGATAATATCTGAGCAAGAGTCTCCTGAAGACCAGGAATAGCAATAGATACAGTCTGGCCCAGAACTGGGGCTGCTGGAGCATCAACCACTGGGGGCTGCTCCTGAACTGGTACAACAGGCGGGTCAGCTGGCACTGCCTCAGCCGCCCTACCTCCAACACTAGCACGACCGCGCCCACGACCTCTAACAGGTGGCAATGGAGGTCGTCCACCTCGTCCTGATGCTCGCGTTCTCGCCATCTGCGAGAGAATAGAATATAGAAGTTCAATTCTCAGAACAACAAGATCGCACGACAGAGTTCAAGAAAAGTGAAGTTTTCCTAAAGGTTCGCGGCCTCTCGAGGATAAGTACAGGCGTCCCCGTACCGATCCACAAGACTCTACTAACCGGCTCAAGACTCATGAGGCCTAGTAAACCTAGGCTCTGATACCAACTTGTCACGACCCCAAATCCGGTCGTGATGGCGCCCAGCACATTGCTAAGCCAGCCCGACCAATCAATATCAACAACGGAGCTAGAAGCTCTCTTTAACCCATTTAAGCATTTCAAAATACGAAACAATAGTAGTACTTATACCAACAACAGGGAGACCAAGTCCCAAAATATACTAACTCCCATAGACCGAAGGGTCAAGAGTCATGAGCCTCTACTGAACATGAGTGTATAAAGGTTTAGAAGATACCAAGTGCGGAAAGAAATGTCAATACAAAATCAAAAGACAGTAGGAAGGAATATCGGGTCCTGCGGACTCTGCAGCTACCTCGTATATCCCACAGACGTCGCCTCGCACAGCTACTGGATCACCGCTGAGAGGTACTTGGATCTGCACACAAGGTGCAGGGAGTAAAATGAGTACTGCCAGACTCAGTGGTAATAAACAAGGGTAAGACAACGCAGATAAGAAATCCGCAATAAAGCACTATGTAAAACTATAATCAGCTACCCTGTCATAGAATCAATATTCACTGTACCTGTACCAACAAATACCAATAAATAGCATAACAGCTAGCAGATGTAGCTAAATGCAATGCAATGCATGATATGACCGCTACGGCGCGTAGCCCGACTCCAATTTTGGGTACCCGTGCTCACTGTGGGGGTTCAGACTCCGGAGGGGCTCCTACAGCCCAAGCACATCTCATAGAGATATTCCTGCGGCGTGCAGTCCGATCCAACATATATCTCGCTGCGGCGCGCGGCCCGATCCACTACTAGTCAGCTAATATGCAGATACAGCCTCGCAGGCTCAAAAGTAGTTTTTGAAAACTCTTTTATCATTTTTCAGTTGGAAAACAGTAATATCAAGTTCCAGAGATTGGAATTAGCATAATAACAGAAATAGCCGCGGACTAGTAGTAAACTAGCATGTCTATATGATAAGACAATTATAACGATCCTCGCGGGATCCAATAACTGTCTCACGGCCCACAAGTATACTCAACCGCCCAAGAAGGGGGTTCAACGGCTCGAGAATAGCCAATAATACAGTATCAACGGGTCGGACTAATATATAGTCTCCAGTTCATGATCGACCCCGCACTCTCAAGAGTGTGCGTGTCTCGCCGCTATACAACGTCACAAAGTGGTATACCGGGGTTTCGAACCCGCTGGTCATCACCCACATCTATTACTCACCTCAATACAGCGCGACGACTATTCCGCAATGCCCTTGCCACGAGAATCAAGCTCCGCACGCGTAGAATCTGATCAAATACAGTAGAAACATAACAAATTAGGCCAATGAGATGACACCCAATCAATACAACTCAATTTACATCAAAATTCCCAAAGTTGTCAAAACCCGACTTTCGGTACGCTTGCCGAAAAATTACAAAAGTCATATATTCGGAACCCTCATCTCGATACGAGTCTAAGCATATAAAATTTACCAAAATCGGACTCCATTTGCCCACTCAAATCGGTGTTTTTATTCAATTTAGGCCTAGGGCTCAAACCCACCTTTAATCTTCCATTTACAGAAATTTAACCAAGGATTTCATGTTAAAATGATGTAATTAAGCCAAAAAACTTACCTCCAACGAATCCCCGATGAATTCCCAGCAATTCCCGTGAGTTTCTCTCTCTAGAACTCAAAAATGGCGTTTTGGGTTTATGAACCCGTAGCCCCTCTGTTCTGTAATTAAATTCTCTGCCAGACCCATTTGCTCTACGCGATCGCGACTCCACTCACGCGATCGCGATGTTCAAACATTTCGCCCTCACGCGATCGCGACTCTCCTCACGCGATCGCAATGTACAAACATCCGGCTTCACGCGATCGCGTCCCTCTTCCTGCGATCGCGTAGCACATTTTTCCCTGGACCCCATTTCTCTTCTACGCGATCGCGTAGACGCTTATGCGATCGCGATGACCACCCGGTTAACTCTACGCGATCGCATCCGTGCCCCTGCGATCGCGTTGCTTCCTGTTCTTGACCTTACGCGATCGCGTCCCTATCTCTGCGATCGCGAAGGGTAAAATTCTGCTGCACTAATTGCACCAGAAACAGCAGTGCATTTGGCACGAAATGGTCCGTTTGGACCCCCGAATTCATCCCGAGGCCCCCGGGACCCCAACGAAAACTACCAACATACCCCAAAATACGATACGAACTTGTTCCAATCATAAAAACACCATCCTAAACATCAAAATCACCAATTACACACGAATTCAAGCCTAAATTTCTTAAAACTTTCCGAATTACACATTCAATCAAAAACCCGACCAAACGACGTCCGAATGACCTGAAATTTTGCAGGCACATCCAAAATCACCTAACGGAGCTACTGCAACCGTCGGAATTCCATTCCGACTCCCGGATCAAAATCTCACCTACCGTTCGGATTTCGCCAAAATTCAACCTTAGCCAATTCAAGCCTATTTCTACACCGGCCTCCAAATTCAATTCCGATCGCTCCCCTAAGTCACAAATCACCTCCTGGAACTAACCAAATCATCAGAATCCGATTCCGAGCCCTCTAGCTAAATAGTCAACTCCGGGTTGACTTTTCCTTATTTAAGTTTCCTTCACAAAGGCTATATGCCTCATTTCCAATCCAATTCACTCCTAACTCACCCGATAGACTCTAACACCGATATAAAATCATAAAACATGTATTTACAATATAACGGGGTGGTAATTCTCGTGACGACGGGCCGGGTCGTCACAAATATTCAAGTAACAAAAAAACCCGAAGACTCGAAAAAATCGACAAAATCGAACCAAACCAAACTGATTATTGGTTTGATTTGGTTTTAATAAAAACCGAGCCAACTCGGTCCATGTATATCCCTACTTAAAAGAGTAGGCTGGCAACAGTAGAACCAATCTTGAAAATACGGAGTTCAGGCCTCATTTGTTTTTTTAAGATTAAGACGTCTGAACCTGAATACACATTTGAATATCAAGATGTGTATTAAGATTAAGACATCTGAATCTGAATACATATATGAATATATTAAGATGTGTATTTAGATCTGAATAGAAATAATGAAGACTATTTGATTTTTAACATCTGAATGTATATAATTTATTTTTATTTGAAAATTAATAAACATAAAATTCAAATAAAATACTAATTAATCTAATATTCTATAAATAAAATATATAGTTTTTTAAAATATGATAGTTGTTGGTGGTAACGGATAAGGGGTGAATGTCGACTAAAGGCGGTGGTTGGTGGTTGTTTTGATTAATGACAGTGGTTCATGCTAGTAGCTAGTAGTGATTGGTAGTGGTGGCGATTATGATTGAGGATGCTGGCGGTGGGTGGTGATAGTTAATAATGGCAGGTGGTGGTAATAGTTGTGACTGAGGAACGTGGTGGGTGGGTGGTGGTAGGTTATAAGATGGACAATACCGATTGTGGTTGTTAATGGTAATGGGGTGGTCAGTTGTGGTAGTTGAGGTGGATGAGTGTTGATTGTGGGCGAGAATGATGGTGGTCGGAATGGTGGGGATAGTGGGTGGTGATGATTGATAATATGACATCTATGGTTGATGATGATGGTGGTGAGGGGGTGAGGATGGTAGCATGGTGGTAGTTGATAATGGTAGGCGGTGGCGGCAGTTCATAATGAAGATGTGATAACATCTTAATGAAATTAAATCTCTGTTATAGATCTTAATCATACAGACCTATTCAGACCTATTAAGTGGTTGTGAAGTAAAAAAACAAATACACTTAATGATTAAGACCTGAATAATTAATATTGAGACTTTAAAAACATCTGAATGATTAAGATTAGACATCCATTAAGTGCAAACAAATGAAGCTTCAAAATCCGCCATAAGCTAAAATCTCATTCTTTGAGCACATCCAGCCCTAATTTTTCTTAAGAAAACATCAGCTGTTGTGTTATACACCATGATGTCTCTAAATTAAGGTCCGTTATGACTCCTAATTAACCTTGATGCACTAATGGAAGATTTCACTCAAATAATAATATGTTAATTCTACCCATGACAGTAAGAAAGCTTATTCTATCATAATTTATGTTGGACGGACTCTCCAAAATAATACAGGATCTGTCTCAGATCCTCCACAAATATAATACTTTTAGAGGATCCAACACACATATAAAGATACTTTCGAAGAGTCCAGACAACATATTCATTATACTGTAAACTAAAAATGATTATGTGAACAAATATTTAGAGAAGAACCAAATTTAAGCACACTAGAGACCCATCATCATCAACATCACACCAAAGCCTATCGCAGATCATTATCCCTATGGCTTGACTCATGTGCATATCTATTTTTTATAAAAAATATATATATCAGATAACAACATACAAAACTCCATCATTAAATGATATAAGTATATAGAAAAGCACAAAATACATTGTGTCAATGGTTTCTACAAAAATCCAAAAAGCAAAATATATTGTTCGAAAGAATTAGTTTACATGGGTTAGCAAAATATACCTGTATGAACCGCCCTATTCAATCAAATTTAACTTCATCAAGTCGTATCTCCTGCTTTATTTCTTTAAACAATACAACATTTAATTTAGAGAACGAAAGAAATCATACAGACAACAATCTTACACTTTTGAACAGTATGTAGTTTTAAGTTCTCACCTCCAACCGGAGAGAACACCATTAATTTATAGCGCATGTTCATAAAGTTCTTTTTTTTTTCTCCTTTTTCTCCTTTGGACATCCAGAAACAAATGAAGAGAGTTACAAATCATTCTGTCAAGCTTCTTTAAAGTGATCTCTTGTACTTAAAAACCTCATTAATTTGAGATTGTAAAGATTATTATTGTTAAGCCCCAAAAATTCACAGTTTAGTATCATTTTAATTAAAAAAAGACAACATATAGGGTGTTTGGTAAGGAAGAAAATATTTTCCATGGAAAATGTTTTCCTAGAAAATGTTTTCATGGAAAATGAGTAGTTTTATCACTTATTTTCTCTTGTTTGGTTGGTAAGTGAAAAATATTTTCTATTATTTGTTTAGATAGTAGAAAATAGTAAAAACATAAATTTGAAATTGCAAAAAAAAAACAAAAATTTCAGGTAAAAAAGTTTTTTTTTTGTGGGAGGCGGTGGTAGGGGTGGAGTGGGGGTTAGGTGGTGCAGAAAAATGAAAAAAATAGAAATTTGAACTTGCAAAAAAAAAATTAAGGTAAAAAAAATATGTTTTTGCAGGGGAGGGGGTGGTAGAGGGGTGGGGTGGGCGTGGGAGTTGGGTGGTGCAGAAAAATGAAAAAATATAAATTTAAAATTGCAAAAAAAAAATGAAGCTAAAATTTTTTTTTGCGCGGGGAGGGGGTAGAGGGGTGGGGTGGGGTGGAGTTGGGTGGTGCAGAAAAATAAAAATAAAAAAAAAGAAATTTGAAATTGCAAAAAACAAATTTAAGGGAAAAAATAATATTTTTGCGGGGGGAGGGTGGGGGTGGTAGGGTTGGGCGGGGCTGGGGCTGGGTGGTGCAGAACAATGGAAAAACAGAAATTTAAAATTGCAAAAAAAAAAAAAAAATTAAGGTAAAAAAATATTTTTTTTGTGGGGGGTGGGATAGTAGGGTGGATGGAAAAAACTAAAATTTTTTAAAAAAACTTATTTTTGGAGAGGGGGTAGGGTGGGTAGGTGAGGGTGAGAAATGTTGAGAAGGAGTTTTGGAAAATGTTTTCCCTTCTTTTGATAAGGAAAATATTTTCCTCCAATTGGAGGAAAATGAATAGATAAGGAAAATATTTTCCAAAACATTTAAGTCAACCAAACATGAGAAAATTGAAAAACATTTTCCAGAAAATGTTTTCCTTCGTACCAAAGACACCCATAATATCGGTTTTGTTTTATAGAAAGCATGAATAAAGATGACCAAAGAGACACTATGCAAAGTATTTCAAAGCACAAACACGACAAGTTACATTGTCAACATGAAAAATTCACTTCCATATATAAATGAGAGAGCTTCAAAGAAAAAGAAAAGTAGTAGCTGAACTCCATAAGGTAATTCTACTCCCCCTCCACCATTGTAGAAGAAACCCCCAAAATCAATCAGAAGCCACAAAGTAGAAATAGCAACATTATACTGACAGTATATGTGATTATAGATTTCCAATTGTGTAAGATCAAGGAGGAGATGAAAGGATTCACGCAGACAGCTATAATCGTTTACCATTATGCTGGTTCTCTAGCCATATATCACTATGTTTGATGTTTCTAAGTTTATAATCATTAAACAATATACATGTAAGGAATTCAGAAAAATCATATGACTAAGATATTGAAGAAACCATTTGTATGAGGACAAATCGGATGCAAAATAAGGCTAGTACGTATATACACGTGGCCGACTTGGATGAAGTACAGACCGGGGCCACCTCCTTATGAGACCGACGACATTTGGATACGTCCTCCCTCATGACCGCACATCGAGAAGGATATGCCCCCGTCCATAGTGGCGCATCGACGAGCCAGTCCAGATGGACGTCCTCAACTTCCCTCTGATATAGTAGTAGTGGCCTTAGGGCGATGTAATAGGTTGGCGAGGGGACCGCTCCTTTATATAAAGGAGGGCTCATCTCATTTGTAGTGGACACATTATTGATCATTAATAATACAACTCTCTCTCTCTCTACCATTTTTTCTCTCTACTATCATCATTTTACTGCTCACTTGTCATTTATGCTTGATTAAACTTTATTGTCCTCTTACAAAGATAACCTATATACAAATCCAACGATCGATCTTCAGCATATATTACCATCGATTCCGATTGTCCCTTTATTTATATTGATTGAATTGTTCAAAAGTGTTCAACAACTTTTGAGTCAAACAATTTGGCACCGTCTGTGCGGATTTCGAGAATCAAACTCGTAGTATACATTCGCAAGATCCGATCATCGGAGAAAGTTTGGAAATGGCTGAAAATAACACACGACCCAAGGTTGTGGCAGAAGTTACCACAAACCTCCTGAGTGCCCTGAACAAGGTTGGTGGTAGCACAGCCATCAACTCTACTCCCTTTGCCGCGCCTGAAGCAGAGGCCTCCCCTCCCCCCAAATGTTTCAAGCTCCACCAGAATAGAAAGCTAGATAATTGGATGCTGGAAATAGAGGAAAAAGGGAATAACATCTCATTTTTGTAAACAATGCAGACTATGAAACAATACTAATTCAGATGAAGCTCAAGAGAGAGAAAAATGAACACCTACTGGAGTATAAGTTCAATACTGTGCAACAAAAGACATGAGGATTGTATAAGCAAATCAGCTCAAATTGAACAAAATAGAAAGGTACCAAAACATAGACAAGAAAACCAAAAACTGTAGAAAAAAAGCACATCTAAGAGCTACCCAAGTTAAAATGAATCAAGTTAATGAACCTTTCCGCGCTTGCAATGGATAAGAATTGGATGATTTCTGAATCTTGATGCTATAAACTTGCTAATTACAACATTAACTAACATCAATGCAATCTAAACTTTAAGCCTGGCAGCATTATTCCTATGTGGAACATAAACTGAGCATTCAATTTTAAGATATAAATAGAAGAAATAAAAATGGATGTCTATATTGCAACTCTATTAGGAACAAAATGCACCATTTTTCCATTCTATCATATCGAAAAAATCAGAAGCCGGATTATCGAGACATAACATCTATCAATCAACTACTCTCAATCCCAAAATAGTTGGAGTCGGCTATATTAATTCGTATCTTTATAGGATTCCTCATAATTGAGAATCCAGCAGACTTGTGAGGTACTACTGTGCAAAAGGAGGTGCAAGAACTGGGAGGTAAAGCTACTTTGGTTCCTGTTGGTAAAGCTGGAAATGAACCAGCTATGCATACAGCTCGTTTGGAAGCTGCTCGGGGCAACGAATCAAGTGTTATAGGAGTGAAAAATAGTAGGGTGAGGACTGGATAATAGTTAATCGTGCACAACAGTTAAATAGCAATAAGAAAGCTCTAGTTAACAAAAAACAGAATAGTGCTTTGAAGAACTGTACAGTTTATAATTCCTTTGATGCATTGGTGAATGAATATGAGGAGGATTATGGGAAGAACAGGCAGCAGGCTAGTATTGAGGCAGAATAAAAATTTGGGCAATTACCAGGTTCATCAGAAAAGGAAGCATCATATTCCAATATTTGATCAAAACCAGGAGGCCCAAGACTATCCTTCTGAGCTAGCTTATTCTGATTAGAAGCTACTGCATTATAGTTTTTATTTTTTCCCATCAAAGTTCTCTGTTCAGCGTTTGCACTTACTTGTTTGGCCTTTTCAGATTCATATGGACCTATAAGTTACAATTAAGTAAAAATAAAATCCAGTACAATGATAATAACAAAAAATTACAACTTAAGAGAATAATATACTTATTTCGCTTTTTTGTTTAGCGTTTACTCTTACAGAACCAAAAGCTCTGAAGCTTTTCCCTCGTCCCCTTGCTAAGGCAGCAGGTGGAACGTATGCATGCTTCAAAGTCTTAGAAGTTGATATCATTTCAAACTTCTGAGATTTTGATGGATCCATGTCAGCCTAATAGCAATAAAATTAGTTGATTAATAGATATTCATGTCAATTTCATCATATATGAACATGTGAAGGTGTAGGAAACAAACTAAAAAGTTAAATGGCAATAGATAACAGTAATGGATAAAATTAACAGAAGCATAACACATGAAAACTTAAAGAAAACAAATGTTTAGTGAGTCAATCCATTATATAATCATCTAAGAAGAAATCCATTGGTGGAGTTTTAGAAACGTTTTTCCTTTCCTGCAACTTAACATGTAAATCAAATGAGTTTTAGTATGGAACTTTTATTATAATAAAAGAGTTAACAAATTAAAAGCAGGTGTGATAGAACTCCAAACCTTCTTGAGTTCTTTTCCTTTTTAGTTGTGAAGAATTATCTAACTCCTCCTCTAAATCATCAATATTCTTTTGCAAAAAGTCAAAGGTATCACGAGATTGCACCTTTTGTATAACATGCCAGCCTTTATTAGAAAGATCCTCACCATAAAAAACTTGTGATGCTTGGCTGGCTAATACAAAAGGCTCATTTGTTTTCAGAAATCGCTGGCGTTAACACTTACAAAGCCATATTCATCTATTTTAACTCCTTTTTCTTGGTCATACACATTAAACCACGTACATCGAAATAAAACCACCCTTCTTCCCGGAACAAATTGTAATTCTAGAATCTCTGTTAGTTCACCATAGAAATCGATATTTTTATTCTCTTCATCGGTCTCTCCAACTACAACCACCCCGCAATTTTGAGTTCTCAACCCTTTATCATAGTCCAACACGTGAAACCTATACCCATTAATAATATATCCACGAAAACTTATCACATATGGCGTGGGACCACGTGACAATGACAGCAAATCTGTCATTTTCTTACTGTCATCGTACTTTTGCAATCTTGCGACCTATCATGATCAAATACATAGTTTAGCAAATAATAATTACATAGTTTGAAAAATAGTATTATTAGTTGGTACTCACCTTTTCTTGTAACCAACTAATAAATTGTATATCAAAATTTTCTTGAGAGGTATCAACTGGAGTTTGTGAAAACTCACTACAAAATTACGGTGTAACTTTGTCAGCTTAAATTAAAAAATATAGAAGGTATGAAATTATTATAAAAAGTCTTTACTTACTCAAGAAATGGTTGAACTTCATCGTCGTTTTTCAAAATATAAAACTGTGCTTGCTCTAGATCATTTGAATCAAGTTTGTCTATTTTCCCACCTCTTAAAGCTCTTCCAGATTGATAAAATTTTGCTAAACCTCCATTAGATTCTATAACACCACCATCATAATTTCGTTCAAGGCGATTAAAGTTTGTTTCCATTGTATGCAAATACCTTGAACATAAGGTCATACATTCAGCTGCTAAATATCCCTCCGTAATAGAACCTTCTGCGCATGCCCTATTACAAATAAAAGGCCTCAAAAAGTATATATATATATATATATATATATATATATATATATATATATATATATATATATATATATATATATATATCACTCCACTGGGTACATCCATCGACATTGAATAGGTCCAGAAATCTTAGCTTCATTAGCTAAATGAATAGGCAAGTGTTCCATGACATCAAAAAATGTAGGAGGGAACACCTTTTTTAACTTGCACTCATTTTAGGAATCTGGCCATCTATCTGCTCTAATTCATTCATTCTTAAACATTTTCCTCCAAGAACATTGAACAATAATGACAACTCAATAAGTGGTTCCCGTACAGATTTGCTAAGCATACCGTATATTGCAAGTGGGAGTAAATATTGTAGCAGGACATGGAAATCATGACTTTTTAAACCTGAAATTTTGCGATCTTTAAGGTTGACACACTGAGAAATATTTGATGAAAATCCATCTGGGACCTTTAAGTTCTTCAGAAAATTGAAAAACTTATACTTCTTTTCAGGAGATAGTGTAAAACATGTTGTTGGTAAGTCATACTTATCCCCATTTTTTATTGGATGTAATTCTTTTCTAATGTTCATTGCTTGCAAATCCAACCGAGTGTTTATGGTGTCTTTGGTTTTCCCTTTAACATTTAAGATTGTCCCCAAAATATTATCACATATGTTCTTCTCAATATGTATCACATCTAAGCTATGCCACAACAATAGAGTTCTCCAATAAGGAATATCAAAGAAAATACTCTTCTTATTCCAATTATCACCCCTACTCTCATGTGATATTTTAACCTTCTTCTTTGGATCCTTTGTTAATTGTAAACCATCTAAATCAGCCACTTGATCAAGTATATCATCACCGGATAGCATTTTTGGTGGTAATCTTCACTCCTTAGTACCATCGAATGACTCTTTATCATTCCTCCATGTGTGATTAAGAGGAAGAAAGCGTCGATGACCCATATAACATTGTTTTTTACAATTTTCTAACATAATTGAAACAGTTTCTTTATTACAACATGGATAAGCCATTTTTCCCTTTGTACTCCATCCAGATAAATTCGCATATGCTTGAAAGTCATTAATGGTCCATAACAAAGATGCATGTAACATAAAATTTTATCTAGTTTATGTATCAAAGGTCTCCACTCCAGATTCCCACAATTCTTTTAATTCATCTGTCAAAGGTTGAAGATAAACATCGATAGTATCTCCAGAACTCTCAGGACCAGGAATAATCATCGACAAAATAAAATTCTCTTTCTTCATGCATAGCCAAGGTGGTAAATTATAAGGAATAAGTACTACAGGCCAAATACTATATGGAATTTTGGAATTTCTAAACGGTTGAAAACCATCACTAGCAAGTCCAAGTCGAACATTACGAGGCTCATCTGTAAAAGATTGGTGAAGTTCATCAAATTATTTCCATGATATTGAATCAGCTGGGTGCCTCATTATTCCCTCATTAACTCTTTTGTCATGATGCCATGTCATTAAAGAAGATGTCTTTGAGGACATAAACAATCTTTGAAATCTTGGCTTTAGAGGAAAATAACGTAAAATCTTGTATGGTATCTTTTTCCCATTTTTAAATTTGGTTTCTTCACTATGTTTATCCTCTTTCCATCTAGATACGCCACAAACTTTGCAAGATTCAAGAAACCTGTTATCCTTCCAATATAACATACAGTCATTCTTACATGTATCAATCTTTTTGTAAGATAGCCCAAGGTCCCGAATAACCTTCGTTGCCTCATAATATGAATCTGGCAAATTAGATCCGTCGGGCAATAAATCTTCCTTTAACATCTTCAACAACATTGTAAATGACTCGTTACTCTAATTACCAATAGTTTTAATATGAAGCAATGTAACCAAAGTAGAAAGTTTAGAAATTTTTTGAACTTTGGTACAAGGGTTGCTCAAAATCCTTTAAGACCCTATAGAATCTTTTTGCTTCAGGATTTGGTTCCTCCGCGAGAAACCCATCACCATCATTGTTCATATTGTCTCCATCAAAATTGTGGTAAAGGTCTCTTAAAATGTCATGTATTTCATCCTCACCATCACCATATTCAATGTCATTATCATCTACAAATTCAGAATCTGACTGCGCCTCACCTAACCTTTTCCCGTGGTGATACCAAAAAGTATAATTTTGGATTATCCCATGTACTATTAAATGTGATCTAACCAGCTCACGTGTTCCTGAAATTGCATTACAATATTTGATGCATGGACAATGTATTTCACGCGTTTCTTCCAATCTTGTAAAACCATAATTCAAAAATTTCTCTACCCCAAGTATGTAAGCATTATCTAGTCGATCATGAATAAGTTCCATCCATTGCTTATCAGGTGCCATAATTTGGTGCATAGAACCGTTTTAAAACAAATAAATATATATATATATATATATATATATATATATATATATATATATATATATATATATATATATATATATATATATATATATATATATATATATATATATATATATATATATATATATATATATATATATATATATATATAACAATATCCATACTTAAGAATAAGAGCTACAAAAATTTGAAAATGGAGAGACTGAACACAATAAAAAAGAATCGAAGAGTATACACCTATCATGTTTAAGTCCATAAGGAGGAGAACAAGGTAGGATCTGTTTATATTGTCACTATTTTTTATTTTGCAGGGAGTTTCACTATTTTCTGTTTATGATGGATCAACTATCAATGCAGCTAGGAAATATGAGGACGAGAGAATCACTTGTAATGCTCGAAATAGGGATGATGCAGAGGTCAATGCAATAGAAAGAATTGAGAAGATGCATCAGACTAATGATAGTGCATTAGCTTCAGATTTTCCGAACAATGCAGCAGCAGCAGATTTTGAAGCACAGTCGCGACATGGGCAACAATCAAGGGCTAACAGTTGGAGTATGAGATGGGCTTATATAGAAGTATAGTTGATTAATATAACATCTCGGGCGATAAACAAGGAGAATGTAGCAGCAATTTGTACAAGGACAGTACACAAAATAGCTTGTAAAATAATTGTACAAGTACACTTTTGTACAATATTACGTATGGTACATTTATGGCAATTTGGTTGGCTACCAAAGGCTAAAAGGACACCACAAGAAAACTGTGCATTCAAATACCTGGGCAGTGCTAGATTGAAAAACAATTATGTAGCGTACAGTTATGGCAAATTGGTTGGCTTCCAGTTTACGTGTGTTCTATATATACTGCGAACAAGTTTTCAGTTTTCACGCGACTGAAGCTGCATACATGGATCAAGGTTGAAAATTTAGACATTTATCATATAGGGCAGTATTTAGTTTCAATCAAACAAAAAAACACTTTTATTAGCGATACTCTTCAAATTTGGATGTAATTATATATTTGAAAGATATGTAATTCTAAGAAGAAATGTGATATTGGATAAACTCAGAGTTAATTCATACATAAGGAAAACACATAGGTTGAATAGAAGTTTACAGATATACCTTGACAAGAAGGAATAAAACCCTAGGTTGTAGATAAGAGGCCAACTTGTGATTCTTTGCAGATCTTTGATTGCTCAAAGCTGATTATGTGTGTGTAGTCTTGTAACTGCAATTTGTCTTGTTTTCAATTGATAAAATAGAGAGAAGTTACGTTGTCCTGTTTTGGGAGAGGTGGTCACGAGAGTTAGGGTTGTGGGCTGCTTGGATTGGGTAAAAAAAACGAGGGAAAATTTGGCGCCTATGTTATTTTTGTTTTAATTTTATTGCTTATCATATATAGTATATTTTAACGTCCGGCTTATTTAATTTTTAACGACTGGAAATCATCCCATCGTAAATATAAACACCAAAATTAGACTTTAACGACCGAAAAAAAGTTTGGTCGTTATACATACACTTTTAACGACCGGATTCATGCCCTTCGTTAAAATTTTGTTGTTGAAAGTCAATATTCTTGTAGTGAAAAAAGAATTACTCTTTTGTCTATAGGCCAATGGCCTATGCATCACTTGAAGTTCAAAATAATTACTCTTCTGTTTATAGGACAATGGCACATGCATCACTTGAAGTTCATCAACAAATCTGTGATACATTTATATATAACTCATATTTCTCATATGAGAATCGTCAAGGTATATAGTCCAATAGTAAAACCACAAAACAATTTATTTAAGTACATATCTACACTAAACAAAAGTTATCATCATGAGAATAATAGTAAAATAGGGCTATTGCATACCTAAAAGTAGGGGTGTTCAAACCGGATCGGAAAACCGCACCAAAACGAAAAACCAAACCAAACCGATTAAAAAACCCGATTAGGTTTGGTTTGACTTGGTTTGGTATTGAGTAAAAAAACCCGAACCAAACCGATATATAAATATATAAATTTTATTTATATTTTTAAGACTTTGTAGTAATTTTTCTTTAGAAAATATAGAAATATTTGGGATCCTCTCTTGTATTAACCTTGAAAGCATAAATTACCGAAAAATTACTGTTAGACGACTAAGAAAATAACTATCATGTGTTACTAAAAAAACTCTCCCATTAGAATATTTTAATAGATCATATGTTTGTCAAATTTTTCCATATTTACTAAACATATATTCACTTATTAAAGCTTTATCAATAATTAATAACGTACGCTTGAAATAAGAGCAAAAAACATAAATAGGCAAAATTTTAGGAAAATTTTCACAGATGTAGCAGCATTATGTATTTTACACACAAGGCAATTAAATAATTATATTTCTAGTAAGAATTCTTTAAATCATGTACCTTAAATCGTGCATCCAAAGAGTTTCAGTTACACCAATTCTCCTAAATTAAGATGATTAATATCCTTAGCATCAGACAATTGCATTATTCGTAACGGTCATAATGCTTTGTATTACATATATTATATAATTAAATGAGAAGCAAATAATGGGAAGCAAACAACAAAAATATCTAGTTTATTTCTTCATCAATCAATTCTCTCTTCCTAATTTCTGCATGAATATGACTTTCACCAAACGTAATTTTTGGTATATTACATATTCAATTAGGAATATTTAATAATATAAAAGGTATAATAATGAAATAATTTTATTATATATTTATGGAATAATTATGGTATATTGTATATTTAATTATATAAATGGTATAAGGTACATACATACATAGAAATAATCTCGAGATATATATAGAATAATATTGGTATAAATATTATATATTCAGAAGGTTGTTAGAATACTGATATAAAAATTCTGGAATGTATTATATGTTATAATTTAGTTTGTAGTATATTTATCGTGTAAATATTACTATATGTTTGGAGTATGTTATATAGCTGTATGAACTTTATTATGTATAATATTGTAGTACAACATATATAAATGACATAATGTACATGTATAAGTATAAACATATAAATATATATACGTAAAATATATCCAACATAAACCATCAAACTCAATAGAATAATGGAACACATGAAACACCATAAAATGCATTTAATGATGGATATTGCCAGATCCGGGAAGTGTGTCAAATATTTTTTAAAATGGTAAAGAATGTCCCATAATTTGTGCATTTTGCTTGGTCATTAATTATTTGCTTAATCTTTACAATATGCTATTAGTGTAAAAAAATTATTCATTTATGTAATAAATAAAGAATATTATTATTTTCTTAAATATTTTTTATAAAGTGCTCAGCCACGTAGATTCCTCTTGAAATAATATTCAAGTAACAAAAATAACCCGAAAACCCGAAAAAATCAACAAAACCGAACCAATCCAAAGCGATATAATTTGTTTGATTTGGTTTGATAAAAACCGAACCAACTCGGTCCATGTACACCCCTACCAAAAAGAGTAGGCTGGCAACAGTAGAACCAATCTTGAAAATACGGAGCTCAAAGTCCGCCATAAGCTAAAATCTCATTCTTTGAGCACATCCAGCCCTAATTTTTCTTAAGAAAGCACCAGCTGTTGTGATATACACCATTACGTCTCTAAATTAAGGTCCACTATGACTCCTAATTAACCTTGATGCACTAATGGAAGATTTCGCTCAAATAAAAATATGTTAATTTTACCCATGACAGTAAGGAAGCTTATTCTATCATAATTTATGTTGTAGTGACTCTCCAAAATAATACCGTATCTGTCTCAGATCCTCCACAAATGTAATACTTTTAGAGGATCCAACACACATATAAAGATACTTTTGAAAAGTCCGGACAACATATTCATTATACTGTAAACTAAAAATGATTATGTGAACAAATTTTTAGAGAAGAACCAAATTTAAGCACACCAGAGACCCATCATCATCAACATCACACCGGAGTCTGTCGCAGATCATTTTATCCCTATGGCTTGACTCATGTGCATATCTATTTTTTATAAAAAATATATATATCAGATAACAACATACCAAACTCCATCATTAAATGATATAAGTATATAGAAAAGCACAAAATACATTATGTCAATGGTTTCTACAAAAATCCAAAAAGAAATATATATTGTTCAAAAGAATTAGTTTACATGGGCTAGCAAAATATACCTGTATGAACCGCCCTATTCAATCGAATTTAACTTCATCAAGTCGTATCTCCTGCATTATTTCTTTAAAAAGTACAACATTTAATTTAGAGAACAAAAGAAATCATAAAGACATCAATATTACACTTTTGAACAGTATGTAGTTTTAAGTTCTCACCTCCGACCGAAGGGAACACCATTAATTTATAGCGCATGTTCATAAAGTTCTTTTTTTCCCTCCTTTTTCTCTTTTGGACATCCAGAAACAAATGAAGAGAATTACAAATCATTCTGTCAAGCTTTTTTAAAGTGATCTCTTGTGCTTAAAAACCTCTAAATTAATTTGAGATGGTAAAAATTATTATTGTTAAGCCCCAAAACTTTACAGTTTAGTATCATTTTAATTAAAAAAAGACAACATATAATATCGGTCTTTTTAAAGAAAACATGAATAAAGATGACCAAAGAGACACTATGCAAAGTATTTCAATATACAAACACGAAAAGTTACATTGTCAACATGAAAAATTCACTTCCATATATAAATGAGAGAGCTTCAAAGAAAAAGAAAAGTAGCAGCTGAAAACCATAAGGTAATTCTACTCCCCTCCACCATTATAGAAGAAACCCCCAAAATCAATCAGAAGCCACAACGTAGAAATAGCAGCATTATACTGAAAGTGTATGTGATTGTAGATTTCCAATTGTGTAAGATCAAGGAGGAGATGAAAGGATTCACACAGACATGTATAACCGTTAACCATTATGCTGGTTCTCTAGCCATATATCACTATGTTGGATGTTTCTAAGGTTATAATCATTAAACAATATACATGTAAGGAATTCAGAAAAATCAAATGACTAAGATATTGAAGAAACCATTATCTCCTCAAATCACCTAAGCAGCTTAGTAAACTACAAATTAAGTATATATAGGAGCATCAATCTGCGTAGACCAACCAAAAGTGAAGTAGATTATGCAATTAAATGCGTATATTTAAAAAATTCGAAGTAGTGAATAAGTTATCTCTGGCCAGTAATAATACGACAAAATTTAGATCGTGATTGTCAACTAAATGAATATAATTAAAATAGGAAACAACTTACAATGCAAAAGCATATCAAATGAATCATTCTATAAAACATAGGAACAGAAATTCAAACATATAATACAAATTTACTTTATTGTTATGCATCACAAGTTTGATAATGCAAATATTTGTTAACAGATCGACTTAATTTAATATAGAATCAAAGTTAATTAAACCACAATATCATTGTCACCAAAAGAAAATAGATATTCTCTTTGAGAACTGTTATACCAAAGATGATGCATATTGTCATACCGAAAATAGTGCGGACAAGTTTGAAGCAAAGAAGGTATAGAAATTTGGCATAGCGAATCAGTAACAGAGCCAAACTTTTGAAACGGACATGGAACGAAAAAGTTTGAGCAATGAATTTGGAGGTGGTCGGTCAAGGATTCTACAAAATGGACTCCAAGAAGACACATGAGCTGTGTATGAAGTATGTTAGCAACTTTTTAAGGCACGTGTATAGAAACCAAAGCTTACTAAATGACCAAAATACCTTGTATGTGAAAACTATTGCCATGAAGTACACAGGTCGAAACATTTGGCTCTTCTATTATATAGAATATGGATATCAAAAAATATATTTTTATATTTTGATCTCTTTTCTTATTCAAAAAGTCATGTATATGTTCATGTTTAAACAAGTCAAAAATATTGAATACCTCGAGTTGCATGTTTAATGGTAAGTGGAGAAAATGTTGGAGATGGTGGTTCTAATGTTGTTTCTCTCGAAGGCTCTAATGTGTTTTAAGGTGGCTAGTTGTCTTAAGTTTATCAAATGTGGGTGTTGTTTTGGTCTCACTATCAAATGTGTTTATTTGGGCAAAAACTTCAGTTGGCTACTTGGGCTCAAGGCTTTAGATATACTAATTGGGCTCTACACATTTTTGGCCTATTCAGAAGAATTATATTGAGTAATTTTTATTAGCTGTAAATATTGATTCCATTTTTGTTAGTTTGTTATAAGAGAGCAAATAGAATATGGACATGTGGATAGGTCAGTTATACATAGATTCCCTTCTTTCTTATTTATATAAGAGCACTGTACAGATTATATTCATTCAAAGATACAAGAAAACTTTTTCTACAAGTTTTTCTTTCAGTGCTGTCATGGTATCAGAGCAGGTCTAATCTACTCTAATATTCTTCTCCTTCTAGCTGTTTTTTTTCAGATGAAATTTTCAAAAAATAGTTGTTCACTACAACAATATATACTGAAGCTCAAACCACTGATGCAGTAATCCCAGCTACTCCGATTGCAGCTACATTTATTGCAGCGGATTCTACTACAACTGGGATGGTAGATTCCAGACACCCATATTATCTTCATCCCTCAGATTATCCAAGGATGACTCTTATTTCTTCAGTCTTCAATGGAAGAGGATATGGAGGTTGGAGGAGAGCTGTAGTCATAGCTCTATCAGCCAAGAACAAACTAGGATTCATTGATGAATCCTTAGTTTTTCTTGGTGTTTAATCTAATCTTCAAAATGTATGGGCTCGTTGCAATGATATGGTGCTCTCATGGCTTCTCAACTCACTCTCCAAGGAGATAGCAGAGAGTTTCTTGTACTCACAAAGTTCAAAGGACCTTTGGAATGACTGAAAGACAAGATTGTCAGGAAAATTGTGCAAAGTTGTTCCAATTACAAAAGAAATTAAGTGTTGTTATACAGGGTAATTCTACTTTATCAGGATATTTCACAAAAATGAAGAGTCTATGGGATGGGGATTAGATGCACTGAACACCTTTTCTGCTTGTGTTTGTGGATGTGATTGTGGTGTTTAAGCAAAAAATTTCAAGGCTCACCAAGATGAGAGACTGCTTCAGTTCTTAATGGGTCGAAATGACACTTTCATAGGAGTCGAGAGCAATATTCTTTTGTCTTCTCCCCTGCCTTCAATTGGACAAGCATATTCCTTAGTTATACAAGATGAAAAACAGAGGGAAATTCATGCTACAAATGCTTATCCAGTAGAAGTTGCATCCTGCATTGCAGCAAATCAGTCAGGAGGGTCAAGAAATACAGTGGATACAAAGGAAATAAAGGAGGCTTTGAGGGAAAGAAAGGTTATGGTATATGTGCTTACTGCAAGAAGTCAGGACATAGCATTGAGAAATTTTAGGATTCATGGTTTCCCTGCAGATTTTAAGTTCACAAAACAGAAAAAATTTAAGGGTCAGCACAAGCAAACAATGCTTTCAATTCAGGGGAAAGCAGTGAGCAATGAGCCATCAATGCTACAGATGTGCAGACACTTAGAAAGGAGAATGTGACTCAACTGCTGCAGCTGCTCTAGCAAGTCAACATGGGACAAAAAAATGCTGCTACTCCTGATGCATATGCAAATGTCAATTGTGCTAGTATAGCTAAATTCTTTAACTCATATGCTTGTTTTGTTCAAATAGATGAAAAGTCATGGATAATAGATTGCATCTGAACACATGACTTTTAACAAAGGGTTTCTTTCTGATTTCAAACCTTTGCCTAAGCCTGTAATGGTTACTTTGCCTAATTCTCATAGTGTCAAAGTTACACATTCTGGTTCTGTTTCTATTTTAACGAATGTGCTCTATATTCCTTCTTTTAAATTCAATCTGATGCTTGTACATAAGTTGTGCAAGTATCTCATGCAATTTGTACTTTTCACTCATACTTCTTGTTTTCTACTGCAGGGCCCTTCACTGAGCCCTCTGGAAATTGGTAAGGAAAAAGGAGGCCTCTACATCATAAAGCCAAGAGCTTCAACATCTGTTTCCAAGAGTTTTCTCAAGTTTAATAGTAGCTTAGTTTCTAAAAATAGGGCAGTCTATGTTCCTAAGTTTAATTCTTGTTTCAGTTTTTCTAATTCCAATGTAAAGGGCAAATTATGGCACTATAGGCTAGGTCATATGCCATTAAGCAGTATGAGAAATATATCAAGTATTTATGTTCTTCTTGTTCAAAATTTACTGATCCTTGTATCATAGGACATTTGTCCTGTGGCAAGACAATCAAAAGCTCCATTTTCCTTCAAGCTCTATTTCAACAAAATTAGTGTTCGAATTAATTCATGTGAATACTTGGGGACCATATAAGATTCCTACTTATGATAGTTTTAAATATTTTCTTACTATTGTGGATGATTTTAGTAGGGGTACTTGGACCTATTTACTAGCACAAAGTCACATGCCTTTCCTATTTTGAAATCTTTTCTAGCAATGGTAGAAAGATAATTTCACACAAAAGTTCAAATTATAAGACCAGATAATGCCTTTGAGTTAGGAAGTTGTAAAACATATTCAGATTTTCTTCTCTCACAAGGAATCATTCATCAAACCGCCTGTGTAGCCCTTCCACAACAGAATGGAGTTGTGGAGAGAAAACATAAGCATTTATTAGAGACATCTAGAGCATTGCATTTTCAGTCACATTTTCCAATTACTTTCTGGGGAGATTGCTTATTGACAGCAACATATTTGATCAACAAATATCCATCCAAAGTTAATCAATACAAAACTCCCAATGAACTGCTCTTTCATTCTAAGCCAAATTATCATAACCTGAAGTGTATTGGTTGCCCATGTTTTGCTTCCACTTTATCAAGTCATAGAATAAAGTTTGAACCAAGGGCAGTTTCTTGTGTGTTCCTAGGTTATCCACATAGAAAGAAGGGGTAAAAAATATTAAATATGAAAACTATGAAAGTTTTTGTTTCAATGGATATTGTATTTCAGGAAAACCTTTTTCCTTTTGCTGCTCTAAAATCAACTGATCCAGAAAATTCTTACTTCCCTTTTACTCCTGAGGATCTTCCTAAGTCTGTCAACTCAACAGATGATGTTCCAATGCACACTCATTGACCTATGAATGGGGAACCTTCTCCTGAGTCTATCTCCTCAAATTCACCTGTAAATTCAGAACACTCTTCACCCTCACAACTTCCAGCTACTTGTGTCAGTTCCACTATCCACATTCCTAATTTTCACCCACTATTTCTGCATCTAATCCTTACATTAGTACTCCTATTGAATCAGCAGTCAACATTCCTAGTTGTTCCCTATCCTTCTGAACCTATGATGGATACCTTAATTAGAAGGTCTTCTAGACGACACATTGCACCCTATTATCTAAAGGACTACATCTGCAATGCTATTCAACTTACTAATGTTAGCACTCCTTGTTTTCTCTCACCAGTATCACCATATTCATTACCTTTTCATGGTCTTTCCACAACTAACCAACAGCTACTTAATGCTTTATCCAATATCCAAGAACCTAATAGCTATATACAAGCAACACTTTATCCTGGTTGGCAGGAGGCTATGGCAAATGAATTTGCAGCACTAGAGTTCAATAAAATATGGGAAGTTGTGGAATTGCTTCCTGGTAAATGGGTCTACAAGGTGAAACACATTCTGATGGAAGTACAGAAAGGCTGTAGGCAAGATTGGTAATTAGGAGTGATATACAGCAAGAAGGGATAGACTTTACATAAACATTTTATCCCGCGGTCAAAATGACAACTATCAAGTGTATTCTTTCTATAGTAGTTAAGAAAGGTTGGGGGTTGTATCAATCGGATGTTAATAAGGCTTTCTTACATGGTGAATTGAATGAGGAAGTTTTTACGAAGTTCCCAGCAGGGGTTGAAGCCCCTTCACCTACACATGTGTGTAGATTAAGAAAATCTCTTTATGGGCTTCGTCAAGCATCCATACAATGGTACGCACGACTTACAGCAGTCCTGAATTTCAAGGGAATCTCTCATTCGTTGAATGATTAATTCCTTATTTTTTAAAAGGTCGGAATCTTCCATATCTATTGTGGTTGTGTATGTAGACGACATTCTATTGACAGGGAATGACATGGATGAATTACATAAATAAAATATTTCTAGATCAAGAGTTCAAATAAAAGATCTCGGCGACTTACATTTCTTTCTTGTTATGAAGTTCTTCGTGAGGCATCCGGATTGATTCTTTGTCAGAGAAAATTCACTCTAGATTTCCTAGAAGAATTTGATTCTCTACATTGCTCCGTTGTTTCCTCTCCTCTTGATCCCACTGTCAAATTGCTCGCTAAAACAGGGGAAGCTCTTTCTTCTCCAACTTTGTATAGGCATCTTTTGGGTAAATTGAACTATTTAACTTATACTCGACCAGATCTTTGCTTTGCAGTACAACATTTGAGTCAGTATATGCAGGATCCAAGAAAGCCCCATTTGCATGCTACACTTCGTGTCCTCCGATATCTGTTGAAAGACCCAGGTTTGGGGATTTTCATGATAGCTTCTTCATCATTTCACCTCATCGCTTTCTATGACCCAGATCGGGGAACTTGCCTAGAAACAAGGAAATCAGTGAGTGGTTTCTTCGGTCTCCATTTTTATGGAAATCGAAGAAGCAGACTTCCATTTCTTTCAGCTCAGTAGAAGCGGAATACCGTTCTATGCGGCGTGTAGTAGCATAATTGACTTAGCTAGTATGCCTCTTTGAAGATCTATCTATCCCCATTTCTTTACCAGTACCACTCCATTCCGACAATTAAGCAGCGATCCATATCGCTAAAAATCCCTTCTTTCGTGACTAAACACGCCGAAATTGATTGTCATTTTGTGAGACAACAATTTCTTACTAGCTTGATTTCTCTTTCATTTGTTCGTTCTTCTTCTTAGCTAGCAGATTTGTTAACTAAACCCTTGGCTGGCCCTTCTCACCACCATTTGTTAGGAAAGTTGGGTGTTCTTCCATCCCCCTCCAACTTGAGGAGGGGTGTTGGAGATGGTGGTTCTAATGGTATTTCTCTCGAAGGTTCTACTGTGTTTCAAGGTGGCTGGTTGTCTTGCGTTAACCAGATGTGGGTGTTATTTCGGTCTCATTATCAAATGTGTTTATTTGGGCCAAAACTTCAGTTAGATACTTGGGCTCAAGGCTTTAGATATACTAGTTGGGCTCTACACGTCTTGGGCCTGTTCGGAAGAATTATATTGAGTAATTTTTAGGAAATTTTACATACTATAGAATAGGTTAAGACCTAATTATAACATATAAATACCTTTTCAAAAATTTACATAATATAATAACCTTTTCTATTTTTGTAGCAAAAAATCAAAATTTAATTATTTCCTATATTTAAGCCATAATTTTCTCAATCCAGTATAACTCCCCCGTAAAATTTTCTTTTCTCTTTCATCTTAATACATGTTTTCTTAAAATTTCCCAAACACAGTTATACTGTATCTCTCAAATCACTCTCATCCCCTAATACTCTTCTTCTCTTCTCTCGATTCATCCGACACCCAATCTTCTCCCATTGTCAAGGGTTTAAGTTTCTTCATCCAATTTCTATAGAAATACAAGTATTAACAGGTATATTTGTGTATTTGTTCCCTTCCTCCATTGTTGCTTTCCGCCATTGTTGACATCCTCCATTGTCAACAATTTTTTCTTTTTTTCGTTAATTATTTTTCTTTATATTTTCATAATTTCGTTATCAATCAACAGGATTCTTCTATAATGACACATGCAATGCCATCTAAGAGATTACCAAGAGGTGTACCCACCAAAATTCTCAATTTTGATGGGCCATATTTCTCATTGCAATTGACACAATCCGAGTCTGATTTTGGGGATGTTTCGGCTTCAAAATTTGTTAAAAAGAGGAGTAAATCACAACATGACAAGTCTAAAGAAGTTCAAGTTGATAAATCTCCAAAAGAAACCAAAAATCAAATTGGGTGTATTAAGTTGTATTCTTAAGTTATGTTCAGGTGTATTAAGTTAAATTCATAAGTTATATTCAACTGTTGTACTCATCAGTTATATTAATCAGTTATACTCATCAGTTGTGTAATATACAGTGCTTATTAACTTGTATTCATAAGTTTTAAGTTGAGGTGTATTAAGTCGTATTCATACGTTATGTTCAATTGTATTAAGGTGTATTCATAAGTTATAATCAATAGTTGTTCAGTTGTTTTAAGTTATATTCATCAGTTATACTCATAACTTATGGTTAGGAGTATTAAATTGTATTCATAAGTTATGCTCCAGCGTATTAAGTTGTATTCATAAGTTATATTCAACTGTTGTCCAGTTGTTTTAATCTATATTCATCAGTTATACTCATAACTTATGGTTAGGTGTATTAAATTGTATTCATAAGGTATGCTACAGTGTATTAAGGTGTATTCATAAGTTATATTCAACTGTTGTCCAGTTGTTTTAAGTTATATTCATCAGTTATACTCATAACTTATGGTTAGGTGTATTAAATTGTATTCATAAGGTATGCTACAGTGTATTAAGGTGTATTCATAAGTTATATTCAACTGTTGTCCAGTTGTTTTAAGTTATATTCATCACCTATTTTCACAATTAATGTTTTGTTGTATTAAGTTGTATTCATAACTTATATTTGAGTGTTGTCCAGTTGTTTTAAGTTTTACTCATCGGTTATATTCTTCAGTTATATAATATATGTATTCACGTGTATTAAGTATTATTAAACAGTTAAGTTTTAGTTGTTGTCTAGTTGTATTTAAGTGTATATTGCCATGTAATTTCAACTGTTAGTTAATATATTTCAACAAACAGTGTTCATGTACTGTTTAAATGTATTAAGTTTTATTCAAAATCTGTATTTTATTAATATTCAATTATAAACACCCATGTTCTAATATATGTATAGTACTAATATAATCTCATAAACACTTCACTCATATACGTATGATCATGAATAATTCTACTACATATCATTCAGACAAATTATTGAGTAAACAATACATTCGAGTACATATACACTTATTTATTACGTGGAGCATTCCTACAAGTTCTCTTGTTATGTCCTACTTGACCACATATGCTACATGAATATTGATTTTTCGGCAACAGCAATTCACTTAAAGTTTCGTCGCGCTTCTTCTTTGGCCTTCTAGGAGGTCTTTTCCATTTGGGTGGTAGTACAACCTCATTTGCAACAAGTTCTGGTATACTCCAATCATTTTTGTCTGGTAACGGATAAATTGGCACATCGTATGTCATTACAATTGTACTTGGCTTGTAATAGTTGGAGCAATAATCATCTGGCATTAAAAACTTGCTCTTCAATACTGCTCATGTATGTGGGCATGGCAATTCATCAACTTGGAACCTCCCACAAACACATTTTCTCTCGAGCATGCATACTGTGTAATACCTCCCACCATCGTTGACAGTATATAAGTATTCAGTTGAAGGTACCACCTACATTAAAAAATATAATTTTGAACACATTAAACATTAATAAATTATATATATTTCAATATTTAATTGCTTTATCCAAGTACTTTAAAAATCAACTGTTAGCAGCATATGTATACACATGTATTCGAGTGTATTAAATTGCATATCAGAAGAGTTTCAAACTATATATGCTGCTAACAGTTTTAACATTTATTTATGTGGAATACGACATTAAACAACAAACTTACAGTCATACGAGTACACATTGTCTCATTCAACTCGAGCATCTTCTGGTACTTTTTCCCCAAGGTCTTGTACGTATGTGTAGCTTCTTTACGGTTACTACAATTCCACTGTCCAAACATCTTTCTAACTTCTTCTAATAAGTCATATATTGGCAATTCTCTTGCTGAAACCAGTGTTGCATTAATTGACTCAGCTATATTTGAAGTCATTGTCCATCCCCTATTAACAGGTGCATACAACCTCGCCCACTTTTCGTATCCAGCTAACTCTAAGTATTCTTTCACCCTAATATCTACCTTTTCAATCTTCTCCATAAAACTATCAAATTCAGACTGTGTGTATGCTTTTGCCATCGAGAAGTATATTTCGCTCAACTTGGAATGGCTCTTTTTGAATTTCTTGTAAACGTTATTCCACAGATGCCATATACAAGCAAAATGTGGTACATCTGGATACACTCTCGATATAGACTTAATGATACTCTCATTTCTATCAGAAACAATGCACATGTTTTCTCTCACACCGTATGCTATTTTGAATTGTTCAAAGAACCACGTCCAAGCAACATCGTTCTCTGAATCAATAACACCATATGCTAATGGCAATATATGACCTGTTAAATATAATTGTAAATAATTTTTTATACATAAATATGTTATTATAGAATTTAAAATAACAAAAATTGTATTATTAAAAATGTATTTACCTGCACCATCTAACGTGCTTGCAGAAACAAATGTCCCGGTGTAGTATGATTTCAGATGACTCACGTCCACTACAACAATTGGTCTACAATGATCGAACCCCCTTACAAATGCATACAATGATATATACACGTACATAAATTCATTCTTTGCCGATTTTTCCATTCTAATGTGAGAACCAGGATATGTCTTATCCATTGCATATAAGTACCCAGGTAATTTTTGATATGATTCAGCCGGTTCACCTCTAATAAAATTGATTTCTTTTTCTTTTGCCCTCCACGCCAACATGTAGCTAACATTTACACCTAAATCTGATTTCACATCATCAATAATGTCCTTCGGAGTGTATTTCCTTTTATGATTTGTTAGCTTTGGCCTTATAATACCACTTATCAAGCTACTACTAGCTTGCCGCTGCTCGTATACTTTATCCTTCAACGGACATGTATGGTTGTCATTGAATTCTCTCACCTTGAATAATTCGGATTTATTAATACTTGATGCCTTAAACCTCCAATCACAATTTTCAGAATTACAAATTAATGCATAGCTGGAAAAAAAATACATAAACAACATTAACCATTATGACTTTTAAAATTTCTATGAATATATCACAATTCATATCGGTGTATATGTAATGTTATATACTATTATATCGGTGTATATGTAATGTTGTATACTATTATATTTCAATATTATAAAACTGACTAAATACAAAAAAATACAACTACATACATATATATATTATTGTGAAATTCATGCTGCTCCACATATATGTGGTTCCTCTGTTAATTATTTTTACTTACAAATACATATGGATACATATAAATACAATTAAGTTAACGAAACACATTACCTGACAGCATTAGACCTATCAACACGAAATTGAAACCTTTGAGTTATAGCATAATTTTCCATCACCTCTTTCAATGTTGACTTATCTTTGTATACTTGTCCAGCAATAACCTCCTTTTGATCAGTCTTTGTTATTATCAAATTCGTGTTTTGTTCCAAAATTGCAATTGTTTCTCCAGATTTGATTAGCTCTATAGCCATAGTATCATCTGTTTCAACATCATAACTTTCACGTACTTCTTCAATTTGCACTATATCCCATTGATTTACACCAGCTTCTTCGCTAATTTCTTTCTCTGTTGTTGTTATGCAAAGAGGATACATCCCAAATTGTCGATTCTCTTTTTTCAATTCTACATACACTTTGTATCCCATATCATTGTGTATTTCCATTGGTGTGCGATTTCCATCCACACTATATCGAATTTTAATGGTATTTGAGTTCAAATCAATACCGAGTTGATTCGAAATTGAACATACAAAATTTTTGAAGGAACCAAACTCTTTAATAAGTATTCACTCAATTGAAAAGTCGACATAATCTCCCTCATCGTTCCACTTTCCTGAATGTCGCAACAACACTGTTAAACTAGCCATATGTATTTTTCTGCAATTGTATACGTAAGAATGTGCTATACTCCTCTGTTTTTCTGCAATTGTATTTTTCTGCAATTTTTTCTCGTTAATTTTGTAAAAATATAGCAGATTTCATATGGATTTTGTTTCTTTAAGTTAGTTAACTAGATTAGGGGAAATCAAATTTTCTTGGATATCTTTCCGTTTTAAAATTTTTCAAATTGCCCAAATTTACGCTTACCCGTTGTTATTTTCATGCTAAATACATGTTAATACACTTAAATACAGTTTGTCATTTATGTCAATCCCAATTTATGCGGCGGATCTTAATGTTGTATTATTAAATACAACTTGTTTAATACATTAAATACATTATAGAATACGGTAAAACATTCCTATATCACGTAATATTAGAAATGGTTTCTATTTATTGCTAATTAGGTATTTATGAATGCTCTTTATGAAAAATTCTCTAAAAATTAGCTGTGAATCTAAATGTAAATATAGATTCCATTTTTGTTAGTTTGTTATAAAAGAGCAAATAGAATAGGGACAGGTGGATAGGTCAATTATACATAGGTTCCATTCTTTCTTATTTATATAGGAGCAATATACAGATTACATTCATTCAAATGTACAAGAAAAGTTTTTCTACAAGTTTTGCTTTCAATTCTGTCAGAAAACAAAGATCTATAAACTCAAAGTTAGCCAACTTGAAGCAATAAAGATTCCAGCTACATCAAAATAATTCGAAAAGAAGGTACACAAAAACATGTGTATGCAAGGAAGCACAAAGTTCTTTTAAGAGATTTTTATCTATTTATACTATATTATAAGCTTATTTATTCTTTATAAAAATATTTTAATTTAATTACAATTTCATATACAATTTACCAATTATATTAGTATTAAATGTGTATCCCTTATTTGTAGCCTTTTAGTGGTGACCCTCATAATATCTTTCATCCCCAAACAAAACACAATCACAATTCTTTCTAAAGAATTTTTCTCTCTCTCTCTTTGAAATTAACTCGAATCTACAAAAAAAAAAAACTTTTTTTTAAAGCTCATAATTTTTTCTAACAATCACGAAGAAAGAAATTTAGTTTCCTATCGATTTTAGTTTTGTCATTGCCGTTTGAAGCTTTTCTGAGCTTTCCCTCTTCTTGTTGGCATTCCGATGGAGGGCTAGCAACAGATGGAAAAGTATTTTTTTTAATTATTTTAAGAAGTAACTTTTTTTATTTTGAGAAATATTTGTTTTTAAACGTACTTTTCTCAAAATTACTTTGGGCGAAAAAACGTTTGTATTTGACTAATTAATTTAACAAGCACTCTTACATAGCAATTAATATTTGGCCAAACTTTTTAAAAAAATGAATCTAAACATATATTCTCAAAACTACGTTAAAAAGAATATTTTTGGAAAAAAACTATCTTTTTTTACTTCTTCAAAATTAATTTTGCTTCTCACAAACACTTTCTTTTCTTTCAAAAAATTGGCCAAACCTTCAACGTTGGAAAAGAGCATTATCTTTTTAGGAAAGAAAAAAGTCTAGGTGAAGAAGTTTGGCCAAATAAGCTAGAAGTGACACGAGAGCTCACCACAACATGTGGCACAGGAAGATCACACGATATTGGAAAGTCATTTTACAATTATATATAGTAGAAGTAGATGGCAAATATATGATATTTTGCAACGTATTCAGTAGCAGAGTCCAAAGTTGTCCATTGAAAAAGGCAAAGGAAGATCACATGACATTGGAAAGCAGCCTGATTGCATCAGTCATTGCTACAGTATTTACAAAGCTGTATTACATATTTACAGTACTCTCATTCATAAACATGCACGATATCAAGAGTAACACCATCATGTAAACTTAACCATCTACTGATCTACTATCATATTTCGTACAGTGTTACATAATTAGAGATTAAACTCTAAAATACAGCCAAACTCCACAAAAACCTACATATAATTTACTGCTTAATTGGATCCACTCCTACAGTTTTCAAGGTCACTACACCCGGCTTCCTGCAATAATATAAAATTGCTAGATAAGTCCACTGATAGTATTCCATATTTGTGCTCAACCAAAAGATAAATTAAATTGAAAAACAAGTATAAGTAATCAAATAGTAGTAATTAACAGCTTTAGTACTAACTTGGTATGAACGTCGCCACGAGCTGGATCAGGAATGACACGGCTAGTAGAAAAATCCTGAATGTGAGCCACCTTACGGAATAAAGATTTGTTAATGAACTTATCGGCCTCTTCTGCAACATGTTCTGGCTCCACTATCTCAGGCACAGTTTCCCTCCTTGATTTTTTTACATGCACATTAGGGGCTTGCCTCAGCTGATGCATAGCCGTGTGCAGCCCGAAACTCGCCGATAGTCCGATCATTCCTAGGGCCACACATACTGGCACAAAATCTCCCTTTCTTGACCTGCAACAATCATAGGCTAATTTATGACTATTCTGTGTATTAAATTGATTCCATTTCTTGATTATGCATGCGTCTTAAAAAACTAAGACGTAAACACATAGCAAACTTTTCTTTCTTTTTTATTTTTTTTGGTTATTTCGAATGATAGGCATCTCATCTTGCTGTGGGGAAGACTCGAACTCACAACCTCTTGATTGAAAGGGTAGGTTGCTTACCATCAGAACAACCCAGTGGCCAATAGCGTAGGCACGAACATTTAAGGGTTATCGAACATCCTTCATTAAAAAAATTATATATATTGTGTATATAAAAATTTATACTCCCTTCGTTCTAATTTATGTGAACATGTTTGACTGGACACGAAGTTCAAGAAAAAAATAAGACTTTTGGAATATATAGTCTTAAACAAGTCCACATGGGGACCAGAATATTGTATGATTGCAAAAACATCTCATTAAGGGTAAAGTTATAAGCTTAAGCTAAATTATTATCAAATTCAGAAAATATTCAATTCTTTTTGGAACGGACCAAAAAAAATTAGTTTCGCATAAACTAAAACGGTATTATACATACAGGTCAAAAATATTTTTGTATATGTAATTTCAAACACCCTTCACAAAATTCCTTTCTTTGCTGCCAAGTACATAAACCATAAAATCCTTTATACGTAAAAGGAGTAAATTATGGAGTATGACAATAATCTTACTTGGGCACATGAGTCGCTTTAAGATGGACGGGTGAAGCTGCCTTAAATTTTGAAGTGGCTGCTGTAGAATAATTTACTGAGGAACTTCCCTTTAAGTGACTAACCATGGATTTCAGGTAAGTCTGCAACGTCGAAATAAATACCCTATTATATATCTTAGTTTAATTAGCACCAAGATAAATAATGAGCGAAAAAGTAACATTCATCACACCAAGCCAGAAAATTATTCAAGGGTGTTCAAACTTGAACACGAAAAAATAAATATAGAGCTGCAGGTTCAATCCTACGTCCTTGAAGTAATTTTGACCACCCTTTACCATTGGGCTATGACTCTTCATTGTTATAAGGGTGTTCAATATGTATTACCTATATATAAATATAAATACCCTATTATATATCTTAGTTTAATTAGCACCAAGATAAATAATGAGCGAAAAAGTAACATTCATCACACCAAGTTTATATAATAGAAGTAATAGGAACTTACCGCTGATCTAAAAGCCATATATAGGAGTAAACAATTTCTGTAGATCAAACTAAGTTAAGATTTTGAAAAATTATGATTCTAAGCTTGGTTTATTTGCTCAAAGTCGAATTGTTTGAGGATAATTACTTTTGCACTTGTGATCCATTTAATAAAGGACAGAGGGTTCCGGAGACACCTAGGATGTAATGGGAAGTTTGACACATGTCTAATAGAAATGAGTCCACGTCACTGCCACGGACATGGAAGTCTCCTGAAGCCACCAAAGTGATGTTTATCTGATATTGATAATTTAATTAAGCATAGTATCCAGAACTGAAAATACTGGCGCTGTTGAAATCACGGGCTTGAATAGCAGGGTACAACAAAGTTTAAAAATTCAAAAATAGCTGAATTTATAAATAATTATTTTAATAATTTTAAAAATAATTAATATTTAATTATTTTTTACAAAAAAAATATTATTCAAAATTCTGAAAATATTATAGTATAATATATCGAAGTTCCATTATAATATACCGATCCAACATAATATGCTGAAAGTTCATATACAAGTGCATTGGCAAATCCAAACTTTTATACAAGCGAGTTCAAGTGCACACTACAGTCCGAAAAAGTAGTCGATAGTAAATACGATATGAGTTAACAAACAAGCAGGATTTACCTTGTGTTCTTTATTTTGGATCTAACAAAACCTTAAAGAAAATTTGCCAGTGGCTTTTTATTTTGTTTGCAAGCCAAACTGTTTTCAAACATTACATACATAGAAAAGTTTTTATCAATATTGTGCTTATTTTTTAGGGTAAGTTTGTTTTGGTCCATCAATTATAACCATAAGTATATTTAGTCCCCTAAGGGGTCGTTTGATATGAGGTATAAGAAGGTATAAGAATGGTATAAAAATTTAATACCACCTTAATATTTTATTTGGTCAGTAAACTAGGTACCCGGTGTTAGTTTTAACACTGGGATAACTTATACCTTATAAAAGGTGGGTAATTAATACCGGTATAACTTATATCTTCTTCTTAAAAATTATGCAATTGTCATTCTTAACACAACATACCAAACAATGAATAAACAACAATCCCAGCATAACTAATCCAAGTATAACTTATCCCAATATAACTTATACCGGCATAACTTACACCGGTGTAAATCATATTCCAACCAAACGACCCGTAAGTATGCCAAAGTGCAGCACCGTTAGTCTCACTGAAAGAGTGTGTTAAAAAACTAACGCTGTTAACCAACTCTAATTCATGAAGTAAATCTTCTGTTCTGAAGCAAAACGTTTTTTCTCCTTTTATTGAATAACGCAAATTATTATTTTAATTCTTCATTTTTAGATAATGTCTTCTAAAATTTAACCCTGGAAATATTCGCTTATTCGCCAATTTTCAATGAGAAATGATACTGTATAGCTGTTGTAATAATAATTGCCGAAAAATGTATAAAATTTGTATATTATTTTTTGGGTTTCAGACCTTCAGCACTAAGCTTAGAAGAATTACTTACCTCGGACAAGCCAATTCTAAATCCAAGCAAGCTAAGCGATATTCCAAAAATGCAATCACGCGCGTAGCAATCTCTGAACGGCTCAAAACTAGGAAAAGTAACTCAAATACATCAAATAAAGCCTAAGAAAAAAATTCCAAATGATAAAGATCGAACCTAACTCAAATCACAAATTCAGCCGAAAAATCACACTCGGGCCCGCACCTCGGAATCCGATAAAACCCACAAAATTCGACAACTCATTCAATTACAAATCCAAATATACTAGTTTCACTAATTCCGACTCCAAATCGATTATCAACACTCAAAAAAATCATATTATGAAACTTTAGGCCAAAACATCCAATTCCCTCTTTAAAATTCATCAACCAAATGCTAAAATCGAAGATAGATTCATGAAATATAACTACAACCGAGTAGAAAACACTTACACCAATTCATATGATGAAAATTGCTTCAATAATTGCCTAAATTCGAGCTCCATAGCTCCAAAATGCAAAAATTCGAAACCCTCGAAATAGAGTACTTTATAATCACTGGGCGAATCAATGAATCGCAATCGCGAAGAAGAAAATGCACAACCCCTGAAAATACACTATGCGTTAGCGTACGAAGAACTATGAATGCGAAGAAGAAGCAGCCACTGCCCGGCTCAGTCAAACACTCTAGGCGAACGCGTGGAGGCTTACGCAAATGTGGTGCTCAAATTGCAGCAACATACACGAATGCGTTAGAAGACTCGTGAAAGCGATGAAAAATTTCTCCCAGCCTTCAAACAACTCTATGCGATCGCGATCTATACCTGCGGTCGTGATTAAGGAAACCAGATACTCAAAGTTCTGCAGAACTAGCAATGCACAATGAGGGAAAAATAGTCTGGAACCCCCTGAAACTCACACGATCCCCTCGGGATCACGTACGAAGATCCCAACAAGTCTCATAATATAATATAGACCTACTCGAGGCCTCAAAAGACACATAACAATATCAAAACGACGAATCACACCTCAACTCGAAATTAATGAACTTTGAAACTTCAAACTTCCACAATCGATACCGAAACCTATCAAATCACGTTCGATTGATCTCAAATTTGCACACAAGTCATATTTGATATTACAGGCCTGTTCCAACTTACGGAATCAAAATCCGACCTCGATATCAAAATTTCACTCCCGGTCAAAATTTTCAAATTATAACTTTCGCCATTTCAAGTCGAACACCATTACAGATCTTCAAATCATAATCTGCATGTGCTCTTAAGTCCAAAATCACCCAATGGAGCTAACAAAACTATCAAAATTCTAATCGGGGGTCAAATACTTAAAAGTCAAACTTGATCAAACCTTTCAAATTAAAAACTTCTATCTTAGAATCATTCTTCCAAATCAAATTCTAAATAACCTGAAAACCAAAACTCATGATTCGTATAAGTCATAATACATCATACGGAGCTACTCATTCCCTCAAACAACCGAGTTAATGCTCAAAGCAACCAATCGGATCATTATAATTAATAAAATATTTCAGTGTCCGGCATTAAAAATATGTACTTTATATTGGGTAAACTGTAAAATATGGATATAAATAAGCGTGAGATAAGATTTTCACATATTCTCTCTTCCCAGTTTTTTATCTATCCCATTGTATTAGATTTTTGCTGAGAACATATCAATGTGCAACCTACCAAAGGTTTCTAGGAAGAAAAAGGTCGTCGTTTAATTTTTTGGTTACTTAAAGGATTAATCGATGCGAAAACTAACACCACCACAGGGAGCACATTCCATGAACGAGAACCTGCTTAAACCCCCACCTTTTCGCAATCATGGGTTCCACTCTGCAAAGACGACGCTTAACCTAGCCACACTATTCTTTGATCACGATTGCCCCATAAACTGTGCACTATGACCATTTTCAATCCAAAACTGATATGAAAATGTTCAAACTCCCTCATGACTCGACCCAAATAATTTTGAAAAAAAAATTTTACAAAACAAAAGGTTGAATTATTATAAAGTTAAAGGCATTATTATAGGAAAATGACATTGTATAGCGGCTATATACATGTAACAAAACGACTAGTTTTTTTGAGTATTTGTATTTCGTTAATCTATTTGAAATCTTGAGAAACATCATATGATGTAATGTGACTTGTGTGAATCATCGGTTTTGGTTTTCAGGTTATTGGAAATTAATTTGAAAGAATGCATTTCATAAATTATGCTTAAAGTTGGAAGAGTTGAGCAAGTTTGACTTAGCATTTGACCTTAGATTGGAGTTTAGATGGTTTCGTTAGGTCTGGATGGTTATTTTGGACTCAGGTGTGTGCTCCAATTTGCATTTGGATATTTCTAGAAGATTTTGGCACTAATTGGCGAAAGTTAAAAATATGAAGGTTTGAAAAGTTTATACGTTTGACCAAGAGTTAACTTTGAGGATATCAAACACAAATTATGGTTCCGGAAATTGGAATAGCTTCGTGATGTCATTTGGGACTTGCGTGCAAAATTTGAGTTTATATATTCTGGGTTGATTTAATATGTTTCGGCATGCATTTTGGAAGTTGGAAGATTCAAAGTTTATTAAGTCTGATTTGAGGTGTGATGTTTTTATGTGTGATTTGAGGCCTCGAGTAAGTCTGTGTTTTGTTATAGGACTTTTCTGTCACGCCCTGAACCTGGGCCTTGACATAATACGGCACCTGATGCCTGACTACATATGATCGAGGGATCCAACTGGCTGACTGAATCAACATATAATATCATAACATACTGAATGCAGAAGATAAGCTAACATATGTTGATATACTGAAAGTCTGAATAATATAAATCAAAGTGTGGAAACACTAATACAAGTCTGAAATATATTTTTAGTCAACATTGCTTAACATATAAAATATGTGACTCTTTCTAAATGTTACTCTAGTATTTGAAGACTTTAATGAAGTACTAAAAACACTGACTATATGAATATACTGAAGGTTATAAGGTAATTATAATTTCTCGAAAGAATTGGGGATCACCAAATAGCTGATACGAAAAACCTAGTGCTCTGAATCGTCAACCTGTAAATCATTACCTGCATTGTAAGATGCAAGCCCAGAGCAAAAGGGACGTTAGTACATTTAAATTACACTGTATGTAAAGGAACTAAAAGAAAGAACTATAAATGTTAAAACTAATACTGAGCTGATAATTGAGAATTAAAAATTGATAATTGAAAGGATAAAAGTTGAAATTGAAAATGAAATGATAACTGTTGAAACTGAAACTGAAATCATAACTGATAGCGGATAACTGATAACTGAAATGAACAAAGGAAGTAAGGAAATGAATACCCTCTCTTCTTAATGATGAACAACATGTTTAACTGAATAAATAAATTGCCGCCTAAGACTCAACATATATATGCACAAGCTTCGGCCTAGGGCCGAAGTATTCGTATACATAACTGCAGCCTCAGGCTCAAAGATGCATAAAGCATAAACTACAGCCCCATCCCCAAAGATGTATCAAGCATTAACTGCGGCCCCAGGCCCAAACATGCATTAAGCATAAATTGCATCCTCATGCTCAAACATGCATGTATAAACAACGGCCTCAGCCCCAAACATGCATAAAGTATAAACTGGGGCCCCCGGCCCAAATATAAGTGTTCAACATTCAGGGATTTAAAAATAGGAACTGATAATCATATTGTTATACATAATACTAAAATAATGAACCACACAGAGTTACATGATACTTGAATGATGAATAGAACTAGAATGAGATGTGTATTTATGAACTGATTTTGAAAACCGTAAATTCAATTATTTATCGCATGCTGAATAATCAAGATTGAGACTCGTGGGCGTCAAATCCAATTCTATATTGATTATTCACTAAGCTCACAATGTTCAGAATGAAAGTCATGAACGAGTTACGAAGCTAGAGAATAGAAGTTTTGCAACTATTCAAGGAACTAGGCTTAAGGAGGTGTGACAATTAGTAACATTGAAAAAGAAACGTAGTGTAGGAAAAATCATTAACATTCCAAAACAGAGATAGTTAGTTCCACATACCTTGACGATGGCCCTATTAAGCGTATCACAGTGTTTCCTCTGTCAATGATAATCTATGTCAATATATATCAAGAGGAACTAATATTAGCACTAATGCTCATGTTTTAGTCACTTGGGAATTTAATCAAACACCTTATAGGCGTAAAACCTCATAACCCTTAGTAATTGGTATTTTCTGCACCAAGTTCTTATTCTACTACTTCTAGGTTATTATACAATCCCAAATATATGTAACTAACACCATTTCTCATTACTCTAATAATTACAGCAATCATAAACCAACAACCCAAAACCCTAGCATTGCTCATATGGTTCTCTTTATCAAACTCATTTACTATTCTCCCTAGTACTCATCAATTTATAGCTATAAATGATTAGGGAGTAGAAACATTACCCTTTTGACGTTCAATCCTCTTAAATTCGAGTTTTAGGGTTTCGTTTCATAACAATAGCATCTCGGTCGAATATCTAATGATTGGAAGGGTTTATCCGTTCGCATTTTTGTTTAAGAATTCGATCCGCTTTGTTGTTTTGCTCGACTCACTAGTTTGAGCCCATTGTTAATTGATTCTGTTTGGGGACTGTTGATCTTTCAAAATCGAAGCTTTGTTAATCTGGCTCCAGTTTCACTTAGATAGGAATCAGTTTATCTGGTCATTAGATTTTCTCATTAGGAGGATTGGTTATAGCTGAGTTGTTTTAGAGTTTAGATTTAGTTCATTTAGACAATTGAATTAGCAATCAGTATAGTTGATGAATTGGTCATAACAGGAATAGGACAGTAATTCCATCAATATCAGGAGGGTAGTTTGGGATTTAAGGTTTGAAAATGTATTTAGTTAAGTAGATTTGCTCATTTTTGAATGGCTACCAGTTGAATGTTCAGTGGGCCACTGAACGATTGAATATTTTAATAAGAGTTTAGCCTAGTGCTTTTACTTAATTAGGAATCAAAAATAGTAGACTAATGATAAAAGATTAAAGGGTTCACATAGTAAAGGAATATAAAGCTGAAAAGGTCAAAATTTGAATAGAAAAGGGGATTACTAGTAGATTCACCCTAGTTAAAAGGCTTATAGGAAAGTAAATATGGGGGAGGTGTAATAATAAAAGGTAAAGCTCGGTCAAAAAGGAAAAAATAGGCTCGAAAGTAGGGAATAATATGGGGCTGGTCAGTTTTAAAACAATTTTAAACAGGCTGGAAGGTTTTAGTTTTAGTTATATAAGGAGGGAAGTCTTCAGAATAGGGGGATACATTCTGGAAAGAGTGAAGGAGAGATTATTCATTTTGGAGATCTTGTTTGGTCTTTACAAATCTGTCCAAGAGAGTTCAAAAGTTTGAGCGTTCAAAGAGTGAAGAGAGCTTTGAAAGGATTAGCTCTTAAAATTCAAGTCAACTAGCAATCCTGTCCCTGTAACACTATTACACTGGTTTTGAAATCAGAAACAGTTTAAGTTTTCTCTGTTTTTGTTCCATATTCGAGTGTTCAAGGCACTTGAAGGGTTCTGTTGAGTTACATAAGCTTGTTTCATTGTTGTCTGGTCTTCTGGAGTTGTTGTTTGTTTGTCTTAAGTTCTCTATTGGGTTTAGTTATTCCTGGGATTTTAATCTGCTACCTAGGCTGTCTACTACTGTTTTCATTAGTGGCTCAAGTTATTGCTGGAATCTGTGTTGCTGTTGTATTTACCATGCTATTTGTGCTACTGCACTGCTGATCTCCCCTTTTTCATTTCTGTTGCTGAAACTCAGGTACACATTCCTTTCGATCTGTTGTTTGGCCCCTATTGATAATAAAAAATGGAATCGCAACTTAAGCCCTGTTGTGGGACATCTGGTCGAATGTTTCTGCTATGATTGTAAACTAAACTAGGATTTTTTCTTTTTCTGAAACTGCAATAGATAAGTGTACTGTTAGCATCAATTTGACGGGATTTACATCGGGTTTAATCTAATGTTTAGTTTTGTAAATATACAAAGCTCGAATACATTTCGAATTGCAAATTAATTCCAAATCTTGACATATATTAAATGTACTGTTAGCATCAGTTTGACGGGATTTACATCGGGTTTAATCTAATGTTTAGTTTTTGTAAATGTACAAACCTTGAATACATTTCGAATTGAAAATTAATTCCAAAGCTTGACATGTATTAGCTGTTGACATTTAATTATTATAGTTAATTTAGTTTAACCATGCATGTGTCAAAAATAAGTTTCACGATAGTGTCATAGTTATTTCACTAACCGGTCGCTTCACGTAGTTAACTGAAAAAATAATTTAAGTAGTGAATCAAACGCTCCTGTATCATATTTACGCGGTGCCAAGATTAATTCAATTTAAATTGGTGTTAATCCTGAAACATGGGTTAGCTATGATCATATTTTAAATCTATTTGGACGACGCAACCTTATATGAAAGCCATGACTAGAATAAATGAGTTTTACATATGATCAAATCATCCAATAGTCTGTGGGTAGCATAATATGAAAACACTTCATCGAAAATTATTTTACGAATTTTGAAGAGCCACTGGGCGCTACGGCGCACGTCAAGTGTAGGTATGAGTGGGCAATCGAACTCTTACACGTATAGTGACGGGGTCAATTTCCACGGGGAGTTAGAATTTTGGAGTGATAATAGTGTTGCACTAGAGTTGAGTCTTGACTTCTAGATTAGCTTCTAACATCTTTTGTGTTTTCAAAGTGTCTACTATTTTGTTTTCTACTATTGAATTATGTAATTATGCTAACGACTATTTCGAAGTATGATTTTTCTAATGGAATAAAAGGGACTAGGGAAGTAGCTCTCGCCTAGGTGAGATAACTAACGGGTATGGATTTTCAATGCGGGGATGATACATGGGATATTAGGATAGCCGTCGCTCTTTACTCTCATTCTCACACCTCTCGGTAGAGAGAACAATTTTGCTCAATTGGCTCTCTCGAGACCAATTGGGTAGGCCAATTTACCCAAGCAACTCTAGGCTCAAGTAGGGTAATTACTCTCTCGAGATTATTACCCGTTACTTAGGACTACCATTCTCATGGGTCCATCCTAAGTTCTTGTTGGGATTGAATGAGAGGTTTTAGCCCCTCTTTCTCAAGTAGAGACCCAACCCACTAATGTAAACTTCATGTTTGCAACCACAAAATCCAAATTAAATACATTCATTCAACCCAAAACCATTTACTCATAATCATCCATGCATTTAATCACCTAACCCATCAATTACCCACACTAGGGTTGGGCTACAACCCTAGCTATGGGGTTTAGCTAGACATGGAAAATGAAGAAGAAGAAGAAATTAAAGCTAAAAATGCCATAATAATTAATAGGAAAAGAGAATCAAGGTTAAACTTGTACAAAATTGCCTAAAATAGGCGTAAAATGGTTCCTCACGAGCTCTGCCGCTACAGAGTATTCTAAGTTCTAACCTAAAAAAGAAAAAGAAGCTATTTATACTACCCAGCAATTTCCGGACAAAAATGCCCCTGCAGGGCTCATGCGGACCGCACACTTTTGTCGTGCGGCCGCGTAGGGTAACTGGGCTGTTGAAGGTCTCTTCTGGAACAAGTACGCGGACCGCGTACTTTTGGCACGCGGCCGCGTGAGAATAGTGACGCGGACCGCATACTTTTGTCATGCGGCCGCACTGTGCAAATCCTCTGCTTGCGTGGTTTCTGATCCTTGATACATGCGGACCTTACTGATATGCCTGGCGGCCGCGTGAGCACAGTAACGCGGATCGCATACTTTTGTCATGCGGCCGCGTGGGTTTGATCTGCATTTGAGGTCTCTCTGGAATTCAACTGCGCGGCCGCACACCAAATCAGTGCGGTCCGCGCAGCTCTTGCTTGATCCTCTTGTGTCTCTGGACTAACCCGTGCGGCCGCATACCAAAACAGTGCGGTCCGCACAGGCTTAACTTGATTCTCCAGGGTCTCTGAACTAGCCTGTGCGGCCGCACACCAAAACAGTGCGGTCCGCACAGGTTTCCTTGAAGTCCTTCATCTCTTTTGTTAGCACTTTGCCGGTTTCACTCCTTTTTGAGCCGCTTTGATGTATTCATCCTCTATTTGCGTAAACCTGCAAATTAACGCACTTGTAAGCAATTCGGAGCCATTTAAACATATTTTCATGCACGAAGCTAAGGTGAAGCGGGGTTCAAAATCATGCAAAATTCCTAGTTATCAACTCCCCCAAACTTAAACCTTTGCTTGTCCTCAAGCAAATCAAAACTAAGACTTATCCTTCAGAGAAAAGACACCTATTCACCCCAATTTGTCCGGGGGTAACCTCACAAACATCAATTGGGACTAACAATTGCCCCTAATGCAAATGTATCATTGACACCCTTTTTAAGCATTTTTTTTTCAAGTGTGACACAAGAGCTTCGAGGGTTGACTCGATCCATCAAGGAGCTTTTCTCAAACACTTTGGTTATTGTGGGCCCCAAACTCACACATCCTCGGCTCTCCCCAAGTGCATCTCACCTTTTTGGGTATTTGCACTCAATATCAATGTGGAGAATTTCGCACTCGCGCTCTCAAGGAAGAGACCCTAAGCCCGACACTAGATACCATAGGCTTGCCCTTTATGTAAGTATCCACTAATGTAGGCTCTTCTTGACTTGAGATCATATAGGACTTTTTGGGAGTCATTGTGAAAGCTTTTTGGGTAGGGTAAGACTTTGGTTCTTAGTGGTTCAACCTTCCCTAAAGCATTTCTTTTGATTCATTCATAGAACGCCTTCTTGACTCTTTTTGGCATTTCCTCTTTTAAGGGGTGAAAGAGAGGCACTATGGCACTCTTCCATTTTGCAATTTGGCACTATCTCTTTGATCCATTCATTCTCATTTGTCCTTCTTCCTTTTTAACACTTTTTGGTCTCCCATTTTGGGTCTTTTTTCAACTTCTCACTTGTTTTTCTCTTTGTTTCCTTTTTCTTCATTGCTTTTTCTTTTTCTTATTGCATTTATGCCTTTTTGCCATTTTGGTGCCTTCCTTGTTTGTATCTTATCTTTCCTCCCCCAAACTTATGCTTTTGCAATCACTTTAAGGGAAAGTCTTTGGGTGCCAAGAGAAGGTCTAAATTGGGTATAGGCTTGCACTTTGGTTTATGAAGAAATAAGGCTTTAGGCTCAAAATGGGTGACTAGGGATTCATTTATTGGTAGGTGGGAAGGAATGATTCATGCTATGTTCATTTGGATCAAAAGTGGCCTACATTCACTTCTCAAGTCAAGTTTCACCTAGGATTTCGCCTCAACAAACATTCGGGGCAAGTTCTAGACCATTGGTACGGTGCTTGGGCTCACAATTCTACTTTCTCACCACACTTTACACTCAGAGATCACCAAGACATAGAGTCGACGGCCCACAACAACCTCGGAATAGATTCGAGCACACTTTGGTCCATATGACCAATCAATGGTTGTTCGGTCAACACAAGACTCTCAAGGCCACAACTTTCACCAATCTAGACACAACTTAATGTCTTTGACTATAAGATCGGAGACAAATGTGCTAGGCCCAAGTGAAGTTTGCCCGAGGTACCCTTAAGAAAAACAAGACTGACTCAACCCTTAAGAAAGTTGTCACGCTATCTATCATAGGGAAGAGCCACCCGGTTCACACAACACTTTACCCTTGGAAAGAACCGTGGCATTAAGAAAACCAAGGGTTTATTGAAAGCTTTAAAACAAAACTAATACTTCTACGAGAACGATCAAAAGATGAAAAAGAACAAATGAACTACGAACAAAGATGGATTCATATATACAATCAAAAGAGTGTTAAAAAAATGAAACTAAAGTAGATGAAAGGGTTAAAATATATGCAAATACTACATCTACGAATGTACTAAAGGTAGTCAAATATATACAGCCCAAAAATCAAAAAGTAGGGCACAACCCCACGAATAAAAGCTAGCATTGTCCCCAATGCTAACTATAAAGTAAAGAACAAGGATAAAGGATATAGATGGCCCCTCAAGCCTGATCAACATGGTGGCTCTAACTGGCTTCCTCATCCGCTGTGGTAGTGGGGACCTCAGACTGGTCCCCAATCTGCTGTGGTGGAACTGGGACAGTGCCTGCTCTGGAGGAGGCTCATCTTCTGCTACTGGTCCTGCTATGGGTGCACTGGGATATCCCTCAGGCTGCTCGGGCTGCTCAGGAGCTACTCTGACCACTCCCTCAGTGTTGGGGAGCTTCCTCTTCTTGTGTGGCCTAAGCTCCTCCGGTGGCTGCTCTGGCTGTGGCTTTGTCGATGGCTCACCAAATAGGAGATCAAGGGGCAACTGGTCAGCTACCAGTTTGTCCACCTGCTCCTTAATCTCATCCACTGACTCTGTCGAGGCCTTGGTCTTCCTCAGCTTACGGTGCTCCTTAGCAAGGCTTTTGAGTGCCTTGCTATGTGCATCAACCGCCTTCCCCAAAGAATCCTTCTTTTTCATCATCTTTCCTTGGTTGTCCAGGATTTTCTTCAATGTCTCCTCAATAGAAGCTGGGACCTCCACCGTCACAGGTGTACTGTGGGACTGAACCACTGTCGTCAATGCAGACAACTTGGATGTCGCAGTTGACATCCAATTGTTCAGACTAGTCAAAGTATACGACAGCTGGTTGGCCGTGAACCTGTGCGTCTTGGAGACTGGAATCTCTGGATCAGCTGTGGAGAAGGAGGGTGCTGTAGATGGACCTGGAGGTAATGGAGTAGCCTGCTCAGTAGTGGTGACAGCTAGCTCTTCAGACTGGCCAGCTGTGGTGGAGGTGGTGGCTTGGCTCTTCTTTGCCGTCTTGGGGTTGTCCGGACCCTTTTGATCATACCATGAGTATGCCCCCACCGGAGGCAACCAAACATCAAATTTCTTCTTTTTCACTTTCATATCATTGAAGTACATGGTCAGTGTGTTAGGGAAGGGGTAGTTCGTCTTGGTCTCATTGGCCACCTTTGAGATGACTCGGTACATGATATTTCCCACATTTAGTGGGAAGCCTGCCATGATCGACGCTACCAACATTGTTCTATCAACTGGCACAGAATGGTCATGAGTAGTGGGATCCAACCGGTTGCAAACAAAAGTCAACCACCCTTTCGCCTCGAAGCTAAGGGTGTTCCTATAGATCTTTTCTTGTGCTTTAAGCCACACCGGAACAGTTCCGGGAGCCGCTAGCACCTCTGCTAACCATGGTCGTGCCTCCTCTTTCTGGGCTAACTTTTCAAGATACTGAGACTCATCTTCTTCTGCAAACCCCAGAAACTCATTCAGTGACTTCCCATCGAACAACACAATCTGATCTCTAACCTTGGTGGCAGTGGAATCCCGAACTAGATGGTGAATATTGGCATAGAATTCCTTCACCATGTGTTCATTAGCATTCTCGACCCGTTCTCTGAAGAAACCCCAACCCTCTCTTGTATGGAACTGTGCTTGCACATGAGGGTTATGCGGAAGTAAGTCCACATCTATAAACCTCCGCTCTGGGATCAACTTCCTCTTTGGCCACCACTCTCGGAATCTGTGCCATGCCTGCTGACTAAAAAATCTGTCTGCCCACACATTGGGGTCCCTTGTTCGCTCTATTCCTCCAACCTGTGGCTCTCCTCCCTCACCCTGGCCTCCACTCTCCCCTGATAATGAAGCTTATGGGAGAAGTGGAGTATTCGTCATCACTGTTTGGCTTGTCAGCTCGAGACTCATCAGACGAGTCCGAGACAACATTGACTGGTTTGGAGGTGGCCTTGGAAGTGGCCTTGGAAGTAGCCTCTGTGGGTTGATCTCCTTCTGGTGATGAGGATGGCATGATAGGCACTGAAACTTCAATGTGGGAGGGGGCAGACTCCGATGTGATACTTCTTGAAGGCACGTAGTCACTTCCCGTGGAATGAGAGGCCGCTCTATCAGCTTCCCGAATGATCTTTTCGGGTTTTCTTTATATTTTCCCGGGCCTCCGGGGTGAGTTTGACTATCCGTTTGCCTTTGCCCCCTCGGGAGGGTCCACCCCTCCCGGGTTGTTTGCCCCCACGCTGTGCTGAAATTTTCTTCATTGCCTGCAAAAATACAATCTAGATTTGTTAGTCGAAGCAATTGAGCAGTATACAATGACAGAATATCAGAATTGAAACAAGCACAGTGAAGATCAGGAACCATGCGGACCGCATACTTTTGACATGCGGTCCGCACTGGCTTATTATTCACCCAGTGGTATCTCCGAAGATGGCCCACGCTGACCGCAATGGAAATTGACCCCGTCACTATACGGGTAAGAGTTTGAGTGCCCACTCATACCTTCGGGTTGAGTTTGCCACGATCACTTTTTGAAGTTGACCCACGCGGACCGCACTGATTTGTGGCGCGGCCGCACGGGGTCAACGCAGACCTCACGAAAATGCACGCGGTCCGCACAGAGGATCAGGCACGCGGTCCGCACTGATTTGGACCGCGGCCGCGAAGGAGTCAATTGTATTCAGACATTCACGCGGACCGCACACCAAAAATGTGCGGCCGCATAGGGCAAATATTTAAGAACTGGTCGGGTACCTTTTTGTTCAATTGGGTCCAATGTGTTCACTATCCTATGATCTAGAGTGTCCCTACTCAGTTATTTTATCAATTAAGATTAGGCCTAGTTTTCTAATTGACCCTAAGATTATCAATTATAAGAAGAAAATACGGAAATTAAGAAGTTATGCTAACATAAATCATGAATTTAAAATAAAGAAAATAATGAATTAAAGATGAAGTGTTACCAAAGATGGTTGATTGGTGTAATTGAAGCACAGATGGTAGAGATGAAAAGTGAAATTGGGTCTCAAGATAAAAATTGGCCAAAAGGTTTAAACAAGGCTAGAGGTCCCTATTTATAGAAAAATATGTGGGACCCAGAACTCACCTACCTGCGCGGCCGCACACTTTTGGCACGCGGACCGCGCAAGATTTTACTTTGTGCATACTTCACCTGGTAGGTCACGCGGACCGCACTTTTTTGGCGTGCGGCCGCGTGCCTAAACTTCAGAAATTTCTCAATGGTTGAGTTTTCACGCGGACCGCTCTGTTTTGTCAAGCGACAGCGTGGCAATTTCCAGAGACTTGCTCATCATGACCAACTTCCACGCGGACCGCACTGATTTGTTGTGCGGCCGCGTGGCAACTTCCAAAGACCTGCCCTTTTTGCACTGTTCTCTTGTCCATTCTACGCGGGCCGCACACTTTTGGTACGCGGACCGCGTGGGTCTTCCTGGGCTCAGCATTTCACTTTTCTCAACCCACGCAGACCGCACTGTTTTGTAGTGCGGCCGCGTGGCCTAACTTCAGAGAGTTGAATACTCTATTTTTCCTGTATTAATTCAACACAGTTCCTGCAACACTTCACACACTATTAGCTCAAAAAAATCCTATCCTACTGATGAATAAACAAAAGAAAAACAAAAACACATGGGTTGCCTCCCAAGAAGCGCCTGATTTAACGTCGCGGCACGACGCAAATTACCATCACTTCAAGTGCAACAGTGCCACCACCTGGCTGTCATCCGGTTTCCCCAAGTAGTGCTTCACCCGATGCCCATTTACTCGAAAGATTTCACCATTCTTGTTCTTTAAGTCTAGAGCTCCAAACGGGGTCACACCTACTACCTCAAAAGGGCCACTCCACTTTGACTTGAGCTTTCCCGGAAAGAATCTCAACCGGGAATTGAAGAGAAGAACCATGTCACCAACCTTGAACTCCTTGCTTCGAGCATATTTATTGTGAAGATACTTCATCTTGTCCTTGTATAAGGACGAGCTGGAGTATGCATGAAATCTAAACTCGTCAAGCTCATTCAAATGATCAACCCGGAGATTAGCCGCTACATCCCATTCCAAGTTAAGCTTTTTCAAAGCCCACATTGCTTTATGTTCAAGCTCTACCGGAAGATGACAAGCCTTACCGAACACCAATCGGTAAGGAGACATACCGATTGGCGTTTTGTAAGCCGTCCTATAAGCCCACAACGCATCATCTAGTTTCTTGGACCAATCGGTCCTATTTGCATTGACCGTCTTAGACAAGATGCTTTTGATTTTCCGATTTGAAACTTCAACTTGACCGCTTGCTTGGGGATGGTAAGGAGTAGTGACTTTGTGATTAACACCATACTTAGTCAACAATGCATCGAAAGCTTTGTTACAAAAATGGGATCCCCCATCACTAATGATGGCACGGGGGGTCCCAAATCTTGTAAAGATGTATTTCTTCAAGAAGTTCACAACACTTTGTGCTTCGTTGTTAGGAAGAGCCACGGCTTCTACCCACTTCGAAACATAGTCCACTGCTACCAAAATATATGTGTTTCCACAAGAACTCACGAACGGTCCCATGAAGTCAATGCCCCACACATCAAAAATGTCAACTTCTAGAATGGTGTTTAGGGGCATCTCATCTCTTTTTGAAATTCCACCCGCTCTTTGACATGCATCACATCTCTTCACTAGATCACTAGAATTCTTGAAAATTGTCGGCCAATAAAATCCACAACTCAAGACTTTGGAGGCCGTCCTCACTCCCCCATGGTGACCACCATAGGAAGAGGAATGGCAAGCTTCCAAGATGCTCATTTGTTCGCTCTCCGGGACACATCTTCTAATCACTCCATCCGTGCAAATTTTGAACAAGTATGGATCATCCCAATAAAAGTCCAAACTCTCCCTTTTTAACTTTTTTCTTTGGTTGGAAGAGAACTCACATGGAATCACACCGGACATAAGGTAATTAGCTACATCGGCGAACCATGGCATATCATTCATTGACACCGCAAGAAGTTGCTCATCCGGAAAAGAATCATTGATTTCAAGGCCGTTGGAAGGCCTCCCCTCCTCCTCTAGACGAGACAAGTGGTCCGCCACTTGATTTTCACTCCCTTTCCGGTCCACAATCTCTAGATCAAATTCTTGGAGAAGAAGCACCCATCTCATCAATCTCGCTTTGGAATCCTTCTTTGTCATTAAGTACCGGAGGGCGGCATGATCGGTATGGATTATCACTTTCGCCCCTATAAGATAAGGACGAAATTTCTCCATGGCAAACACAATGGCTAACAACTCTTTCTCCGTGACGGTATAATTCCGCTAGGCTTCATTCATTGTTTTGCTTGAATAGTACACTAGGTGGAACATCTTGTTGAACCGTTGACCAAGTACTGCACCTACCGCCACATCACTAGCATCACACATTAGTTCAAAAGGCAAGGTCCAATTGGGTGCGGTAATTATAGGAGTAGTTGTCAATTTATGCTTTAACAACTCAAAAGACTCCATGCATTTCTCATCAAACACAAACTTTGCATCTTTCTCCAAAAGTCTACACAACGGGTTCACAATCTTGGAAAAATCTTTGATGAACCGCCGATAGAAACCGGTGTGCCCAAGAAAACTCCTCACACCCTTAACAGAGTTGGGTGGAGGGAGCCTTGAAATGACTTCAATCTTTGCCTTGTCGACCTCAATACCATCTTTTGAAACCTTGTGCCCCAAGACAATTCCTTCTTTCACCATAAAATGGCACTTTTCCCAATTAAGCACCAAGTTGGTATCTTCACACCTAGCCAATACACGGTCCAAATTTTACAAGCAATCATTAAAGGAATCTCCGACTACACTGAAATCATCCATAAAAATTTCAAGAATATCTTCCACCATATCGGTGAAAATTGCCATCATGCACCTCTGAAACGTGGCTGGGGCATTACACAATCCGAATGGCATTCGAGAGAAGGCAAAAGTGCCATAGGGACATGTAAAGGTAGTCTTCTCTTGATCTTCCGGGGCAATGAGGATTTGATTATACCCCGAATAACCATCCAAGAAACAATAATAAGCTCTACCCGCCAAGCGATCCAACATTTGGTCCAAGAACGGCAATGGAAAATGATCCTTTCTTGTCACCTTGTTAAGCTTTCTATAATCCATACAAACTCTCCAACCCGTAACAGTACGAGTAGGAATTAGCTCATTCTTTGCATTGGTGATCACGGTCATACCACCTTTCTTGGGAACACATTGGACCGGGGAAGTCCAAGAACTATCCGAGATTGGGTACACCACACCAGCATCCAACCATTTTATGATCTCTTTCTTGACGACCTCTTGCATAGCCTCGTTTAATCTTCTTTGATGCTCCAAGGATGGGCGAGCATTCTCCTCCAATATAATTTTATGCATGCAAAACG